>PVJH01010314.1:0-74362 GCA_004026705.1 Nesogale talazaci | reverse complement strand
CTCAGTCCGGGTCCAGGGAGAGGACGTGGATGCCAGGCTGCCATGGTGGCCATCTCTTCATCAGCCACGGGCTTCAGTCAACATGGCCTAAAGAAATTCCCCATGGAGGTGCGAGGACGCACACGGCTGCTGGAACCTCGGGCCAGACATCTGGGTCACAGGAAGGAGATGCCACTTTCAAATGAACTAAAGCCCCTACTTGGCACCTGGCCAGCTAAGAGGGTACCAAAGACCCCTGCACCCTCCTTTCCACACCCCATGGAGCTAAAGGACGCATCCCCCAAGCCTCCCTCAGACTTCTGTTTGCAAGGGACAGGTAGAAAGCTCCTGTGACAGCTCCCTGTGGATGAGGTGCTGAGCAGGACTGACCCCTTGTGGTGACTCTTGCTTATTCCGTTGTGTGTGTGTGTGTGTGTGTGTGTGTGTGTGTGTACACAGAACACCAGCTGTGACCACTGCCCTCTGTGCCTGGACCTCAAGAGTGTTCCAGGATGCACTCATTCTCCATCTAGCCTCAGCACTCTAACTCCTTCCATGTCCAGGTAGGGACACTGCCAGCCCCCAGCCATGTCTGGAGCCCAAGAGGCATGGTGACCCAGTCCCCAGCCTCTCCAGCTGGGTGTGAGCCAGCAACTCTGGACACAGGCCCGGGTGCCACCCAATGTCTGGACTCACGGCCTGGTCATGGAGACTTCTGATCTGAGCCTCAGTCTCCTCATGGGGGGACCGTGGCAGGGCAGGCAGAACTGGTGAAATTCAGGGTCATCAGAGAAGCTGGCCTGGACTGTGATGAGTCAAAAGACACAGTGCCATCTGTAGGAAGCACCGAAGCTCCACTGGGGTCCCTACAAAAAGTCCCTGCACCAGGAGAGCAGCAGTCCTGCGCTGCCCAAGAACCCCGAGCACATCGGATGGCCAGCACCTGGGGATCCCTGCGACCCTTTCCAGTGCCCCCCCAACACCACCACCCCTTGGTCGAGGCCCATGAGCACCGGCCAAAGTGACAGGACACCTCTTTGGCAAAAATGGGATCTGATGCCCCCCTTGCCCCATCAGGCTGTCCCTGGACAGTCCCACTCCTCCCTTGCTACCCCGCCCGCCCCAGTCTGTACGTGCTTCGCATGGCGCAGGAGGACAAGAGGAACTGCTTTATTAGACAACTGAGGGCACTGGAGTGGGAAGGTCGTTGGCCAACGTGCCCCCCGCCACGTGCGGTGGGCCTGGTCCCCCGGCAGAGTCGCTTTGCTGTGGGCCTGGCCAGGCCAGGAAGGAGCCCTTGGCTGGAGTCCCTGGTAGTCCTCTGGCACCAGAGCAGTGGCCTCTGGTGGATGCCCCCTGGGTGTCCTGGTGGAGCGCCCCACCTTCCTGCTGTACCACCCATGGGCTGTCTCCTGCCACAGCTGGTACTCTTCTTCTGGAATCCCAAGCAGCAGGTCCACGGATAAGGCTGCCTGTCACCCCAGGCCAGACCGGATTTCCGGCCTCTTCCTGCCGTGGCCCGAGGTCAGGGAGCCCTGTGGCCGAGGGCTGCAGTAGTGTGGACTACTCCTCGCTGGCGGTGGCTGTTGTGGCAGTAATCTCTGGAGTGCCTCATGTGGGTGAGTGGCCAAGCCCTGTGCAGAGTGCTGCTGCCCTGTGCAGCCCTGCTGGCTGCGCGGCCCGCCGCCTCGCCCAAGGCCTGCCCTGCTCCACCACCAGCTGGCACTAACAGATAGATGTTCCCAAGACTGACGGTCGTGACCTGGTTTTCACACCATGTGTCACAATGTTAACATCTCTGTATACATACTACATGTGCCTGGAGTCATGCCAGTAGGGTGGATTCGCCAACATGGTGTTGAGGAAAACCTATTGTCTTCTCACTCAAGAGCAAGGCCTTCTTTTTGGGCCTGGCCCTAAGCTCTGCAGGTGTCCGGACTGAGTTTTTAGAGACATACGCAGTGTTTTTAACACCTATGTACAGCCTGACCTGACCCCCTGATATTCATTCCACTGGCCACAAGTCTTGCAGACACTGGCAGCCAGTGAGCACTTTACCACAATGCCATGTACACAACCCTCCCAATGGAGCCGCTCAGACACTTCCTGGACGTTCGTGTCTCTGTCCTTTTGTGGAGGGCATATAATACCCCCTCCCCAGTGTGTCGTCCATCCCCTCCACCTCAGTGGCACGTGTTTTGGAGTCATGGATAGGCTTTGAATGGAAGGTAGGCATGAGGTGACCATCCCGGGGACCTTGCTGCAGTCTCAGTTCTGGGTGAAGGGCTCAGAGGCCGAGAAGGGAGAGTGGCATCGACCCCCGGTGCTTCCTCCTGGGGCGGGGCTCTTAATCGGGCATTTCGATGTTTAGTTTGGGGGGAGGGAGCACATACTTTCCTGGGCTCTGTGTGATGACAACTCTTGCCTTCTTTCGAAACATAGGGGCAATTTTCGGAGGTTCTGGCACGGGGGTCTCCTCTGCTTCATCATTATCTTCATGATGGAGATCATATGAAATGTTTCCATATTCTCTTAGAAATGGGAAAATCTCAAGTAGAAACTGACAGAAATCTTTGCGAATACCAAACCACCCTGAAAGGGGGGGGGGGGAGAGAAGAAAAAGAGTTATACTTTCACAAACTAGGTTTAACTGAGTTTCCTATACAGTTTTTTTCCCTGAAGGTTCTGGTAACCTGCCCATAGCACTGCTGAATTCTGACACCATAGAAACCAAACTGAACTTCTCCAGGCCCTCTGTGGACTCAGAGGGACATCCCTGGCTCTACTGACATGCAAAGACCTTTGGCACCTAGACTCTGCTCTGCCCCAGCTGAACATGCATGTGGGCCATACCATGTCACCACAGACACCTAAAACTACCAAGCTCCTTCCTTCAGCTCAGTGATGGCTCTCTTGGGCACCCAGAAGGACAGTCTCTGGGGACACACAAAAAACAGCTTCAAGCCTAGTGTGGAGAGGACCTAGTCAAAGACCAGGAGGCCATGATGTGGCATTGGAGGGAAAGAAAGCAGCATCGTGCTAAAATAAGGCTCAGATTAGACCATGTGGCTGGCTCAGGCATCCTTCTACTTAAACCCAGCACTGTCAAGGGATGTGGTGGTGGCCTAAGACCCAAGGTCACCTCAGCACCCCCCTCTTTCCCAGTGTACACTGAGCCATCCCCTAGGACTTCCGAATGCCATGTACATACAGTGGTTTCCTCCCTTCTGTCCAAAAGTGGTTGCCATGAGCGTCATCAGCGATAGCCACAGAGGAACAAAGATGGGTATACACGAGAATGCGTTGTGGCCATCTAGCTTGTGAACCAGCAGGATCTGAAAAGAGAAACAGCACAGGTCTTGCAGCAGTCACCTATTAAGTGCACAGCTGGGGTCACTTGGCTGCCTGGGAAGTCCCCTGAGTGTTTGTTCTAAGGAACCATACAGCCTATTGCATGAATGTGCACAGTAGTAAGCCACCATGTACAAATTTCCAGTTGGCACTAAATATGGACGTGATTGGGCTCAAGGGGGCCTGAGGTGGGAAAGGTCATTCTCAGTTGCCTGGTGATCCATATGGGTGTCTCTGCTGCGCCCCCCCGCCCCTCCTCACTCTCTCGTATGCTGGGGGCTGTGACATGCGAGGGGTGTGGTTTGGAGGTGGTGAGAAGTGTTCTTAGAGATCTCACCTCAAAGGTAAGCAGCGGCACGACAATGGTCATCCAGCTCAGGGCCATGGTGATATGTGTCCTTCGCTGCTCCGCAATCACATCCATGGAACGCAGGAACAAGACGGACCACACAATATAGTAGAGGACAACCAGGCACAGAAAGGACATGAGGATCCACAGAGGGACACACACAACCTGTGAGAGAAGACAGTCGGCTTTCCCCATCACGCTGCAGGCAGGCGGGTCAGCCTTCCCCCTGCCTCCGGCTCGACACACCTTTCTGTAGCCTACTCCAGGTATCTGTCACTTGCTCCTAGAAACATCGGCTGGCCAACCTCTAGCAGAAAGCACTCAGAGGGACCCCCAAGTCCCAACTTCTCCGGACAATGCCCGAGGTAGCCATTGGCACCACCTGTCACGCTTGCATTGCCCTTTCCCTTAGCCCCACACTGAATACTGAGTTTTCTCTTCTGTGTACAGTCCTAGGACTCTTAGCATGTGTACACGTGTGTCTCCAGGACTACAGGATGGACCAAGAATCCTTGCAAATGCCACCAAACACCCCCTATCAGGCTTCACAGGGGCACTTCTCACTCACAAAGGCTGGTAGCCAAGATCACTACCTTTTTGTTTTAGCTAGAACATTACAGAAATGGAATCATATAACGTGTAGCCTGTTCAGGCTGTCATTCCACAGTTAGCATGCCCGCAAGCTGGTGGGCGCTGTGTGAGCAGGAACACAGTAGTATTTCGTGATGTGTGTGTCCCACTTTGGTTACCCATGAACTTGCATGCCTAGGTCGTTGTGTAAAACCTGTGTTGGTCTTTCACTGGGGGAAATGCCGGGGTGTGCAAGTTCACGTGGAATTTTCGGTTGCTTAGTCAACATGTTCCCACCATTTTATACCCCCACTGCCATTCCTAGGAGAGGATTTTTGATTGTAGCACTTTTGCCCCTTAGGGCTTGTTGCTGGGACAAATTGACTTGAGGGCTGTAAGTCTGAGTTTGGTTTAGGTGAGTATGAAGAGGTATTTAATTAAGGTTTGCTAGGCCCTGATTCTCTGGTGGCGGTTATGCAATGATGCATCTGCTGTGCGTGGCCTATCGATTGAAAGGGAATTTTCTCGGGGGTGTGACGTACCTTCTGGTACATATGAAAGTTCTGGTGAAGCTCTATAGCTTTTGGCCTGGACCCTGTATCTGACAGACCATCATCTGACTCCTGTTCGATGATGTTTGATCCAGTGACTCACTGCCCTCAAGTGGATACTGACTCAAAGCAACTGTATTGGACAGGGCAAAACTGCTTTTGAGGGTCTCCAAGGCTAACTCTTTCCAGGAATAGACGCCTGTGGAACCGCTGATGGTTTCCAACTGCTGAGGTTAGCAGCCGAGCACATAACCACTCTGCCACCTGGCGACCAATGGTGGGATTCATGATATCTGCAATCTCTGAACCAGCAGCCTGACATCTGACCTGCTGGTCTTGAGCCCATCACTTCCAGCAGCAGCGAAGACGTAGCTATAGGAGTCAGGAGAAACTTGACACCCAACATTTGATGTGCAGATCTGAGACTTGGTGGCCTCTCCAACTATGCTAGTCATTTTCTGGTGTTTATTTTTGCTACACTGGTTTTATTTTTCTCAACGACCCAAGCTAATAACTTTGCCATGGGATCAGACTGGGGTCCGACTGGAGGGCCATGTTAGTGACCGTCCACCCTTCACCTTTGTGTAACACATGGAATCAGATGGTCATCTGCGGGGAGCTGAACAGTTGCTCGAGCAATCCTTGGCTTCACTTGGCGAAAGCACTCAGAATTCCACAGCATCTGCTAATTAGAACTTCCATTAAAACTGTGATCCCATTCAGAGCTGCTTCCTCCATGTAACCTTAGGAATGGTCTTAACCCTACTACCATGCCCCTGATGCAGCTCTAGACAATGTAGCATGCCTACTTGGGCAATCTCATGGATCAAGAATATTTCATCAAAGCCTTGTGACAGAAGTTTTGAATTCCATCCTCACTAATTCGAGAGGCATTCAAGTCCCTTAGTTTCCTTCCCGGCCGCTAAATGAAATGAATATATGTATTTGTGTATATTCATTATAGCAAACCTATACCATGCAAAAATACACAACAACACATATTGCATGGTTCCATTCATATTTTAAATGTCCAGAACAGGGAGCTCCAGAGAGACAAAAAGTAAGCTCCTGGTTTGCAAGGGTTGGGGAAAGGGAAAGGACTGAGAACTGCAGCAGGCAGCTCTCCTTTGGGAGAGAAAAGAATGTTCTACATCGAATGTGAGCTGGGGTGTCCTACCTGTGATGAGAACTACAGCTATGGAACTGTATACTCTGTGGGTGAGTTGCAGAGTACTAAGCAACCTCTCAATAAAGGTGCTAAAATACAAACTAAAAAAAAAACTATATTGAACACTGCAAAACACTATAAGCACCATCTTCTTGTGTGAGGTAATGCAAACCTCTGGCTGTGGTCAGAGCCATCTTTCTACGCCTTTAATAATCGACACCGTGCTGGGCCAGGCACCATGAACCAGGAGCGCTCTGGCTGGGGTCATGGCTGGCTCTCACCATATTAGTTAGGCTTATGCTGTCTGCCACAGCTTTCCCGAGGGTTCTCTCTACACATGAATTACTTTGATGGTAAGGAAGGAAGGGTACGTACGAGCCACGGCCAATGGATGATCTTGTCCAGTCTTAAGGCAATGAATATAAACTGGAGAATGTTGACAGAGCACAGGATTTCTAACTGAAAGCAAAAGAAAGATTAATCAAATAGAGGAAACATTGTGGTTGGGTGAGAACACGCCAAGGCACAGCCAGTGACAGCAGAGTCAGACCTCTGTACCAGAGGAACCCTGCAACGCTGCCTCGGGCGACACCTGTGCCGGCACCTGGTGCCTCGCTCTGGGGCGTTGTCACCTTTATGCCACAGCAAGCCTGAGAAATGTGCATGGACCACACTTCCTTTTGGCCCAGCAGTGAACACCAGCAACAGAGTACTTTCTTCTCCTGCCCAGCACTTGGCCCTGGACCCCCCCCCCCGCCAAGCCCTTCCTCTTTGGTTCCTCAGGATCTTGGCATATCAAGGTGTTATAGATTCCTTTACCCTTCACTTCACTCATACCACCACTCCTCCCTGCATTACAGGTGCTTTTTTCACCTTAGAAATAAGAATATCCCCCCAAACCAAGTAGAGCCACTTCCCCAGACCCTGTAGTCCTCTCAGCCCTCTCTCTCCCTCTCCACGACTTTGTGGGCGGGCACTGGCAGCTTGCCTCCACTTCTTCCAGCAAGGTGGCCGATCTCGCAGTAAGCAACCCAATGCCATGAGGTTCCTCTCTCCACAACCTGCAGGATGAGAACCTAATCTTCCCAGGACGTACACCCAGCCCCCAGGCTGCACACAATGTTCTGCGCTCATTCATTCGGGGAGGTTCCTAGTCCTAGTGCTGTTGGGTTATAATTGAATTCATTCCATGACTGTCCTTGGGCTATCTGCTTCTCCTGCCCAGGCCTCTGCCCTGGGCCCCAGCCTATTCCTGATGACTCCATGTACACAGAGTAGAAATCTCGTTTCCCAAGGCTCAAGGCTGTGATCTTTTGGAAATAGCTGACCAAACTTTTCTTCTGAGGTACCTCGGGGGGGGGTGGGGGGGAAGAGGTGTGTGCGCGTGGCCTTCCAACCTTTTTACAAGTATTCTGGACTGTAACCATCCAAGTCTTTCAGGGAGTACTGCTGCAGGTTTCCGAGGCCCCAGAAACCCCTAGCCATTGCAAGGGTATGTGTGATTAGGCATACAGAATCAGAGTCTATGTCCTAAGCAGATGCCGGAATAAATGCTGTCACATCAGCCAGAAGATACGCCGTGTTTGAATCTCATTCCTAAAGCAGCACAAGCTCATGGAGGTATGTGTTAGGGGACTGCTGGTCCCAGAACAACCTCTCAACCCTGAGGACCAGCTACGGCATCCCAGTTCTCCTGGCCTGGCTTCACAAAGATGTTCACATAGGCCCAAATTACTAGGCCAGCCCTGCAAATGCATCACCAGGCACAGAAACTGCTGCAATGCGGACCCCAAGTCCTAGGAGCTCAGCCCGGGTACAACTGACAGGAGGAAATGTACTGCCCTGGCCATGTCTATGTTGCTGCTTCCTCAATTCCCTCTCAGCATGGGTGGCACTGCTCCCCTGTTGACTGTACAGGAACATTACGGCATATCACGGAGACACCATGACTAGGCACTGGGCAGGGACAACAGGAGTCCGAGTCAACCAAGTGGTTTCCACCCCTGTCCCCAAACTGACTACACAGGTAAAGGCTGTGTTTGCTTCCACGTGTTGGTTCATTTTCTCTGGAAATGATGGGGAAGCTGAATTTTACTTAATTTTTTCTGGCAATAGCAGATAGCTGCTCAGTCGCAGGGGGAGAAGGTGTGTGTGATGCCCACCCTTGGGAAGGGACTGGGAAGACTGGAGCGAGTGCAGAATGCCAGGGCGAAGAGCTGAGGGAGCCGGAGTGGTCGTGTAAACGGGAGTGAGGTCAATCGGACATTGTCTACGCTGGAATTGGAACCCTAAGAAACAGCCACTTGCGAGGAGATGGTGAGGAAGAGGAACTCAGCTGAACAGCCAAGGGAAGAGCGTCACAGTGCGCCATCTGTGAACGGAGGGGACAGGACACAAGCAGCAGTGATGTGGAGGAGCCAGAGGGCTTGGCTGGAGAGCGTAGGGAGGTTTCCGAGCAGAAGCTTGGCGACACTCAAAGATGAGAGGATAGGTGGCAAACAAAGTAGAATGTATGGGGGAGGGTATCATCAAGAGAAACAAGAGTTTCACATGATAGACAGAGGGGTGCCCCAGCTGCAGAGAGAGGTCCACTCTTCTACCTTGTGCACACTGCCCATCACCCCAGCGTGTGTTTAGGATAGGCCTTTCCTCATGGCCTCTCACCTCGGAATGTTACTCCTACTGATGCTTGATTTGACTATAGGGTCCAAATACCCCTGCTTCCACTGCCCTGAAAGATTTGTGGCTCTTGAGGAGCATGCTTTTGCTTGCAATGTAGGTCCCGTAGGCTGAAGCTGGAGGCCCTAAGCCCAAGGAGCTGATCCTGCCAGCACCAGAGGGGACAGTGGAGGTGGGGAGTGCTACCCTGAGGGAGGCCAACCAGGGCATCATGGGCACGGTGGCTCTGGGTGGCTGGGGCAGGTTCTCTCCGAATTCTGCCCTACTCCTGACCACCCACCCTGACCCACCCTTTCATGACTCATGGTACCTCTGATTCCCAGAGAGCTATGTTCCATCATTCCTCCTCGGGGGCAGGGGCCAAGGAGATGGACCCCAAAGCACCCCAGCTGCACCCTCTGGGGTACAGTTGGGCTCTACCATGGGGTATGAAGCCTCTGGTCCTGCTTTCCAGCTATCTCCTCGCCCTGTGACTGGAAAACATGGATGACAATGACCCCAAGCCCCCCGTCACTGAATTTTAACACAAGGTACCTGACATAGTACCCATACAGACACTTCTCACAATAGGCCAAGTGCCATCAGTGCCCCCACGTCTAGGCACATGTTGCTGACTGGTGGCTAAGGGAACAGGTATTCAATTGACCCACCAGGGGAAGCCACCCAGGGAGCAGGCAGAGGCTATGCCAACAGGAGCTGAGACAGGGAGTGTGAGCGGCCACAATCTTCCCAACAGAGGGCAAGATAGGGACTGACCCGAAACGTTGATTATACCACTGGCTCCAGTTCCTCATTAGATCGAGACAGCGCAAATCAGTGTCTGAGATAGCTCACCTCTAGGGACCTGTCGTGTCGAAATCCCCAAACACAGGCTGCAACAGACACGGGGGAGACAAAGAAGAGCGGCATGAAGACCAGAAGCCAGAAGTGGCTTCCTCTCTCGATCCGGTCACAGACCAGAACCTCAAACATCAGCAGGAGCAGGTGGATGCCTACTGCGATTAACATGGCTTTGAACTCCACGCATGTCTCTCCTTCTGCTCTACAGAGGGACAGAAGAGACAAAAACAGAACACATCCTCAGTTCAGCATCTGCAGGGCAAGCCACTGGTCTGCCTGAATACTCAGAATTTTATTTGTAAATAAGACAAAAAGGAAAGGACAACCGGCTGGAAATTTAACCGACACCTAACCTCTAACAGGAACTCTGTTTTGGTTTGCTTTGTTACAAAAGCGAAGACCTGCAATGGGTCCCCAAGTGCCCTTTCCTGCTACACTGGGCCTGGATTGTGGGAGGGGCGTGGAACCAAGAGCAGCTACTCAGCTTATTCACACAGACTGCTTTGATTACCTATCACTGGCTACCACTCCAGAAAGGTCAGGCTGCCCTATCTCAGCCAATTAAAAACCATGGTAGTCATTACATGCAATGCTATTAAAAATGACTCGACTTACGAACAAGGGTGGGTTCAGTTTTGAGCAATACATTTTAAAATTCAACTAGAAAGTATAAATGTCTTTTTTCCACTTTCTAGTCCATCAGGAAAAGTTAACACCTGTACATGAATACGAAAAAAGCGCAAAAAACAAAACATGTTAAACGTGGCCTTAAACACAAGCAGGTGAGTTGGCTGTTCTCAGTGTTGTGCATAAATTTCAAAGGCTAATATCTGAAATAACAAGGGTCCTGAGCAGGAAAATGCTTAGCTCCACACCCACTCCAAGGACAGAAAAGCCTTCATGTGGTAGTTACGCAACTTCATGTCAACTTGATACATAAAAATGAAGGGGTATAATCTAGCCTGTCAATCTGGTCACAGCCTGATCCCTTCTTATGGGTGTGACCTTCTCATGAAAATTCTGGGAATTTTCTCTCTGCTTCACATTCATGACAAGCCACATGGAGCCATGCTAATGCCAGCCCTAGGAGATTCTTCCACTGCCACTGTATCCACAAGACTTCCCACCCACTGGCCTGTGATCTTCCTACATTCGCCATCATTGCATGTGTTGCATTGAGTCTGAAGAGGAATTTTTACACTAGTATCGGACATATAGGCTAACACCAGACTTATGGACTTGGTCTGGACTGGGATGCTTTCTTAATATACAATTATTCTTTGATATAAAAATCTCTCTTATACACGAGTATTTCTAGATTTGTTTCTTTAGTTTAGACTTGGACTAACACATCCTTCCAGGTGGGGAGAAGCTACCTGAACTTAGGACACACAGAAAAAACGCTGAGTGATTCTTCCAGCAGGACCTCCCAATGCCTCAGTGGCAAATTTGCCCTAGGCGGAACGGCCACCTCTTTACACTCAGGACAGTCACTGGCATAAAGCCAGTTCCTTTTCTTGCTCTGAAAATCCTGAACCAACAGAGAAGTTTTCCTATAGCATCTACGTATCAGGTAGTAGATGGCACAAGGAGGCCATCACAGATCCAACCACTGGTCACTCGTCACTGGGAGCAGATGAGTAGGAAGGAGAGTCAGGCGAGGAGGAAGGGAGAGAGTGTGTGGCTAATCAGCTCCAGGAACAACTGTCTGGTTGTCAGAGCAGGAGAACTGGATGATCCCCAGAAACCATTGCTGAACATTTTCATTTAAGATTCCGTAGAATTCTCTTCTACAGGAAGAAATTTCAGAACAAAATTCCAAATTCTCAGACTCCAAACTTTTTTGGGTCATATACAGTGAATCTATCCCTGACATTGCTGTCCTGAGAAAATTTTTCAATCTCAAACCCCCCAAAATTCCTGGCGTCTTCTGAAAACCCTACAGTGTTGCCTAATTAGTAGAAAAACAACTGCCTGGAGGAGTCTGCTGTTCCAAGGATTTCCTCTGTGGGATCAAGTGGACAACTGCAACTCCAAAGCATTGACAGGACGTAAGATGCTTATGGAGGAGGGTGAGAATGATCATACAACTCGAGAATGTCACCAATGTCACTGTGCTGTACATGTACAAACCCTTGTGGAATTGGAATAGGTTTTGTGGTATAGCTTCTCAACTGCAACATATTAAAAAATATTTACCAACTAGGGATATTTACAATGTTCAATTTTTCATTAATTATCACACATGCCAAAAATATCTCATAATACTTACAAAGAGCTTAGATCCATGCAGGTAATCTTGTGTGCATGTGTGTGTGTGTGTGTGTAAATCTAAGAGAAAACTATCTAGCTCTGAGATGTTCAGACAGCTACACCTGGAGCTGTATGTCTAGGCTCTTTGGAGCGTATGCTCTTTTCAGCAAAAAAAGCACATCAGAAAAAGTGGCTGAGCAAGAGACACCTGAAGAAGTGCTCAACCTGTAAGCAATCTGCATTTTACCGTCGCTAAATTCTACAAGAAAGGTTGGCAACCCAGAACTAACCCAAGTGAGGAGGTCCCAATGTCTACCCTTCGCTCCCTAGAGCATCTGCCTGAGCTGCTACATGGATCTCCTCTCCCTGGGCCTCCCGCTAGTCACCCCACACCCTCTTGTATGATTTCAGCCTAGTTTGGTGGCTATGTTCCTTCTTTTCTGTGCTTACAGTCTCTTAGAGGGAGCACAGAGAGGGACAGGGTGGTTCCTTTACCCTTTGGGGGCAGGGCTGGTGAAGGTAAAGGCCAACTTTCTCCCTCTCCCTCACTTCCATCCCCAGGTTCTGCTCTCCTTCCCTTCTCCTCTCACTCCCCAGCCAGTCTTAGTTTTACAGCTTCCCCACACCCACCAGCCCACCGAGAGTCTGATAGCCCAGGACAAGGGGGGTGGCAGAGATGGGGACAAGGGAAGCCCAGTTTCAGGACTGATGACAAAGGTAGAACACTGAGCACAGTCTCCAAACAACGAGACCATTCCACCCCATAAGTCTGCTCCCATGTGACCACCCTACAGCTGTCTTTAGGATTCTGTAGGCTTTTGTGAGCTGGGAAGGAACTTGGCAGAGAGGCACTGCCAACACTGACTTTATAAAAACAGCCTAGAGCTCAGTTTGCCGATTACCGAGAGCCCAAGAGAGGAAAATAGGAAGCAGAAGAGAGAAAGCCCGGCTCTGTCTCGTGTGGGACAGTAAGCCAGAGGAGTTTTAGAAAAGGGCCTTACCGATATTGGGGGTTCCGTGCCCAGACTCCAGTTCCAACTGAGGCGCCCACAATGACCATTAACTTCCACAGCCATATTGGTGCAAAGACAGCCCAATAGCTCCACTGAATGATGCCATCCAGACGCAGGGCCAGCAGCACAGAAAACAGCAGGAGGCAGGCATAAATGAGGAATTTACTAAGGGATTAAGAAAACACACACATTGATTAGAGCACTGCTTTCTGACAGCAGTAGCTTGCCAATGCTATGGGGAGTAGCTGCAGCAACCCATTCTAGCAAATACAGTGAGTCAGTAATGTGCCCGATGCTCATGGGGGCACTAATCATAATGGCCTGTGGGTAGCAACAACCCACAAATGAATACCTAAACCAGATGTGGGCTGGCTACGCATCCAGTGGGGCCGTAGCTAAGCAAGGTGGTTCCAATCCCCTTCTCTGCATGTGAAAGCTGGCCACTGAATAAGGAAGACCACAGAAGTGATTCCTGTGAGTGAATGATGGTGCTGGTGAGGAACATGGCCAGCACTGTGGACTGACTGCCAGAACAAACACATCTGTCTTGGGGGAAGCACAGTCCGAAGGCTCCTTTGTCTTCGGAAACAATGCAAGAAAAGGAAGACTTGTGACATGTCATCAGGAGAGATCAGTCCTTGGAGAAGGCACAAACAGATGAGCTCCCCTTGTGCAGGCCATAAGTTCTGGTGAGCTCCGGTGCGTTTTTTGCTTCCCAAAGCCAACGTGTTAGTCGACTGGGTTCTTATCGAGAGGTTTTGGGAAGAATCTGCTTCCAAGCTCTCTGAGCCTGTTGGACATAGTAAGTTCTTTCGGGTTTAGGATTGAGGTCCTCACTTCCTTGCTGGTGTCAGCTAAGAATTGTCCTTAAATCCTAGAGGCCTCTCTCTGGTCCTAGCATGGTTAAGACCAAATTCAGCAGCGGCATATTGAATCATTCTCAGGCCTGGAATCTGACATTTTGCCATATCTTTTCTGCTCCACCCAGAAAATGTTCTCCGCTTCTAACGGTTCACATGATTAGAGTAGGCCCAATGGAATAATCCAGGATACGTTCACTATTTGAGTGTCTTGAACTTTGAGAGGAGGAGCTCTGGTGGCATAATGGCTATATGCTGAGCTGCTAACCTCAACGTCTGTGGTTTGAAACTACCAGTCACTCCAGGGGAGAAAGATGAGGCTTTCTACCCTCATGTTACATTCTCAGAAACTCACAGGAGCACAGAGGCGTGAGTAACTTTGATAAATAGAATTCATTGCTTGTTTTTTGGGGAGGCATCACTGCCCTCTGGTGGTGGGAGTAGGAGGCCCAGCCTTTGCTCTTGTGGAGTCGCTGCTGGAATTGAATCTCCATCCCAGTGGGCCACAGTTCTGTGCACAACCACTACGCCACCGGGGCTCAGCCCTGATAAATAGAATTCTAAAGTTGTCTCCAAGAGTTTCAATACCTGCCCCACCCCCAAAGGTTATTCAAACCAACACTACTCTTAAGTACTGCTGTGAAGATCCTTTGCAGACAGAATTAAGGTTTACAAATCAGGTGACCTTAAAATAAGATTATCCTGGGCTGTAGGGGTTGGCACGCAGAATGACATTAGCCCTTAAAAAGCTGAGAAGAGTCCATTGTGTACCCCCAGACCAGGGATGTGAAAAGTCCTGCCCATAGACAGAGAACACTGAAAAGTGAAGATATAGTTGGGCTAATACTTAACATCTTATCATTGGTTTTCCCTTTTAACTCATTCATAATTTTGTTCTATTTTATTTTCTGCTTCCTTTGGGAATGAAAAAAACCTAGCCAATGTCATGGAACAAGTTGTTCCAGGAATTGTTCAATGCAAACCAGAGGCTGTCTGGGGGAAAGCTATTCCTTAGGACCAACACATTCCATGGCCCGTGGTCATGGGCCAGGGGAGCGCATGGCTGAGGTGGTTGCTATGTCTGTCTACCTGAGAGAAATGGACACCTTGCCTCTACTCTCTGGCAGGGCTGTGGAGAGCAGCCACCTGCATTTTTAAGTTACTGAGCTTTCCCACATCCCATCCTCCCCTCTGTCTTTGAACAGCCTGGACTAAAGAACTAATGTTTCTCTGGTTGCCTGAAGAATTGTGAACTGCCTGTGTGCAATCCTGGCATGAGCATCCTGGCTGCATGATCTGGGCAGGAAACACCATATATACCTGAGTATAAGCCGACCCGAATAGCAGCCGAGGCACCTGATTTTACTACCAAAACTCCGTTAAAAATGTGCTGGAAAACTCAGCTTACAAATGAGTCTATATGGTAAACTCATGTCTAATAAAACGCTGGGCTCTGGAGTGTCTATGTTGTAGAGACCACCAACAGTTCAACCATATCCCGCTGTCTTTCCTTTTGCACATAAGCTTTCCTAATTGCAGTGCAACCCCTTTGAACCCATTTGTGATGTAAGGTAAGAGCTGGTCTCCAGGGAAAGAGGGACCAGACTTCAATCCGGTGCTCCAAGATGCGAATGCAACATACTGACATGGAGAAGGGAACCAATTGAGAGGTATGAGGAACCAGCCCCAATCCCAACTACGTGGACAACCGCCCCCCTCCCCACAGAAGAATTCACTTCAGAGAACATCACTGAAGCTATGGCTCGGGGAGGGACATGTCTGATCAGAGCACAGAGGAGCAAATGAAGGGGGAGGACGAGAGAGTGGAGCACAACCTGGCCCATCAAACCTTGAGGATGATATTCTTGCTCAGAGCAGCCAATGCACAGAGAGGACCATAGGGCCAGCACCACTATAGGACACAACATCCCTCACTGACCCACGGCCCTACAGGGGACAACACCGGATACACAGTGTGGGAACTGCGCCCCACCACACCAAGGCAACACACTAAGGGCATGCAACTGAAAAGCAAGGGGAGCAGAACAATGAAGTCCCCAGGGAATACCAAAAGGAGACTTTGGGGTCAGGCGTGGCACCCCATCAGACTCCACCGACCAGAAAACACTCCTAAAGGTGAACAAACAGACCTTTAACTATTTGTAGGCTTTTCTTCTTCTGTCCTTGGCTTTTGTTATTTTGTTGTTTTGGTTTGCTCTGTCTTGTTTTTTGTGCTTATTATTATCTCTGTAGGTCTCTCTAGATAAGCAGGATAAACAAGCAGAAGCAAATAATGACTATCAGTTGGGGGAACAGGGAAAGGTTCGGGGGAAAGGAAGTGGGTGTTAATAAACCCAGGGACAAGTGAACAAGTGAACTAAAATCGATGGCAAGGAGGGTGTAAGAGGTCTGATCAAGAGCAATGTAACCGAGAGGAATTACTGACACTCAAATGAAGGCTAAACATGACAGTGGACAAGAGGAAAGGAAAAGGAAATAAAGGAAAGAACTAGGAGGCAACAGGCAGTTATAGAAGTCTAAATACAGGCATGTACAAATGTAAATATATTTATTTAGGATGATGAGCAAGTAAATCCATGTACATATATTTACAGGTTTAGTATTAAGATAGCAGATGAACATTGGGCCTCTACTCAAGTACTCCATCAATGCAAGAACAATTTGTTCCAACAATCCAGTATTCCATGATGCTCACTTTCCCAACACGATCGATCCCTAAGACAAGGCAGGTTTGCAATTGCAAATATGTGAAGAAAGTTGACGGTGCCCGGATATCAAAAGATATAGCGTCTGGAGTCTTAAAAGGTTGAAGGTAAACAAGCAGCCATCTAGCTGAGAAGCAACAAAACCCACATAGAAGAAGCACCTGTGTGCTGTGTGATCACAAGGTGTCGAAGGGGTCAGGTATCAGGCATCAACAAACAAAAAATCATATCATTGTGAATGAGGGGGAGTGTGGAGTGGAGACCCAAAGTCCATGTGTAGGTAACGGGACAACCCCTTATAGAAGGGTCGCAGGGAGAAGACAAGCCAGTATTGCACCGAGGAAACATGCAACTTTCCTCGAGTCCTTTAATGTTTCCTCCCCTCCATTATCATGACCCCAATTCTACCTTACAAATCTGGTTAGAAAAGAGAATGGAAATAGGTACAGAAAGGAGCTGGGAAAACAGGGAATTGGAATCCAGGGCAGATAAATCCCTCAGGGCCAATAATGAGAGTAGCAATACCAGGAGGGTAAAGGAAAGGGTCGAAAGGCGGAACTGATCACAAGGATCTACATATAACCCCCTCCCTGGGGGGTGGACAACAGAAAAGTGGGTGAAGGGAGATCAGTCGATGTAAACATGAAAAAATTATAAATTATCAAGGGTTCATGAGGGAGGCAGGGTGGGGGAAAGGAGAAAGGAAATGAGAAGCTGATATCAAAGGCTCAAGTAGAAAGACAATGCTCTGAAAATAATGATGACAACGAATGTACAAATGTGCTTGATACAATGTATGGATGTATGCATTGTGATAAGAGTTGTCATAGCCCCCAATAAAAGGATTTTTAAAGAGTGCTGGTTTCAACAGAGATGGAGCAGAAGAACAGCCATGGTGTCAGGCCTTCCTCCATTTTGCTGCCCCCTCCACTTGACCAAACGTATCCTTCTCCAGGGCTTGGTCTCTCCTAACAACATATCCAAAGCATGTGAAACAAAGTCTCACCAGCCTCACTTCTAAGGAGCACTCTGGTCATACTTCCTCCAAACCAGGTTTGTCCACTCACTCAGCAGTCAATGATACTTTTCAATATTCTTTGTCAACACCCTAATTCAAATGCATCCTTTCTTATGAGGTTATCTTTACAACTGCTGTGGTAGTTTGATAATCTCTTGTCAATTTGAAACTTGAGTGAAGGGGAGGAGTTTAGCCTGTCAATCAGGTCCCAGCTGATGACCTCAATTGGAAGCACTAAGGAAAGAAATAGCTCGCTGGAAGTGGGACACAGATACACTGCCTGGGAGATGCTCTCTTCTTTGGCTTGCTTCTGACAAGGTACAAGGAGTTACATTAGAGGCCTGAAGCTGAAGAAGCCACATGGAGACCCACGTCAGTGCTGAGATATTTCCACTACCACTGGATCCACAAGACTTTCTACCCCCTAACCTGTCATCTTCCTGCACTCAGCATCATTGCATGTATTGCATTGAGTCTGAAGAGGACTTTATAGATTGCTATCGGACATATGCATTAATATCAGAATTATGGACTTGATCTGGACTGGGTTGGGATGCTTTCTCAATAAACAATTGCTATTTTGTATAAACCTCTTTCTTATACACTTGAGTGACTATGAATTTGTTTCTCTAGTCTGCCTGGACTAAGACAGCTGCCATAACAAAAATACCACAAATGACATGGCTGATGCCAACAGAAATGCACTCTCACAGTTCTGGAGGTTATCCTCCAAGGGCCAGGGTGCCAGCAAAGCTGCATGCTTCCAGAAGGGTCTCAGGGCAGACACACCTTTTCTTGCCTCTTCCTAGCTTCTGGGGGTGGAGTGAGGGGGTTGTTCCTGGTCACCCTTGGTGTTCCATCACTACAGTCATCACCTCCATCTCCACATGGCCATCTCTTCTCTGTGCCTACATCTCTTCTCATCTTTTTATAGGGGCATCATGAGCACTAGAATCCACCTAATCTAGCATTGGCAATAAGGTTATCTAACAGCATCTTCCAAGATCTGATTTTCAATCGAGGTCAAGGTCTGCAGGTATCAATGATTAAGACTTCATTATGTCTTTGGGGGCATGGGTGGATATTGTATATACCCATGTTTAAGCCAAGTTTTTCGGCACATTTTTAATGCAGTTTGTGGTAAAATTAGGTGCCGTGGCTGATATTCAGGTTGACTTATAGTAAAAAATATATAGTAACTCAATCCATAAGTCATTAAACTGGGTTTTAAAATGTCTAATTTTAAAATAACTATACACATATACATATATCTATAACAACAAATATGAACATAATATCTTTGTAATCCCCAATTCATTAAACAACCAAGTGAGAAGAATGGCACTGTATTACAGTTTTATGAATGCATAATTTAGATGCCAGACATCGGAAAAGATAGATGTCTCCCCTACTATCTTTAGCTGTAATCATACTGCTACCGTGTTGTTTTGGTTCAAGTACATAAAGAAAACCCAGTCTCCCCAAGATCGGTAGCTTTTTTCAGCAGGACACCAAAACTCGACCAGGGACTGTTTTTAAGGTTGACGATCCTGTGGAATCTGTCTCTGTGCCAGGCCATGGGAAGATCTGTGTTCCTCCCATCTGGAATGGACCACTTACACTTGCATTCCTGTCCAGTGTCATGTCGGTCACATGGGAAACAGTGTGTTGGTTCATTGCGTTCTGAGGCGCTCTCAAATGCTGACACTACCCTAAATTATCCAAACATCCCACCCATCTCCTCGGATAGCATTTCAGTACTGGGTGGCCAGCAAGCTCAAGGTGATACACATTCTACAAAATTCCATTTGCCATTAACTTCCTTGAAGTTGTCATCTTTCCTTTGCTTGAAGTCGTCTGTCCAGTATCCTAACACCAATACCAGAGTCTGTATCTGTATGGAAGCTGTGCCTTTAAATAATACTGCTGTCTCGTAATAAGAGCAACTAGTCCCGTTTGCAATTCCACCTTGCAACAAGTTACTGGCTCCTCCCACGGAATGTTGCAACAGGGGCTCACTCAGTACACCAATGGCCCGCCCACTGCCACCGAATTCCCATGACCCTGAATACTAGCTTCCAAGGCTGTTCATCCTGATAGAAGGACAAAGCCTTATATTCCTCCCTTGGAGTACCTACGAAGCATGAATCACTGACCTCCAGGTTAGCAGTCTAATCCTTAAGACAGTGCTACTACATCTTGTAAAATTAAACGCTTTCTTTCTTTTTTCGCTTTCTCTGGTTTATTGAGGTGAGAAGCTCTGGTGGCATAGTGATCATGTGTTAGGCTGCGATCTGCATGGCTGACAGTTTGAAACCACCAGGAGCTCCTCGGGAAACAGACTGGGCTTTCTACTCTCGTAAACAGTCTCAGAAACCCTTGGGGGTCGCTCTGGGTCAGAACTGACTCAATGGAAGCAAGTCTGTAAAGTTACCCAGGATATTCTTACATGAAACCTATAGTCTGCTTTGACCTACAAGTCATGAAGAATCCAATGACTTCTCATACCACTTGGAGACACCAGTTGTGAACAGGTGTACTTGCAGTGTCAATGACAACAGAAAAAACAATTTCTATGGTCTGAGTGTCATTAGTAGAATGGCTTTGACCTTGCAGACCCCTCGGGAGGGTCTCAAGGTCCCACAAGGGTTTGAAGTCAACAGTGTGATAGCTGCTACCGCCAAGCTAATGCTGCCCCAAAGCACCTGCACGCTGCAACTGTGCCAGGTTGTGCTGACGTCCTTCCCTTCCTGAGATGGAGGGAGAAAGAGGCCTGGGTGGGCACCTAGGAGGGCTAGTCAGGAGCTAACAGAACATAAGTAATCACCACCAATAGAGCCAGCCCTCAGCGCAGAGGATGTCTTTATTCTGAAAAAGGAGAAATGTTACATAATCTAGAAACTCCAAGTCAATTTCTCTCCCATAGCCCAGAATTCAAAGATGATTCTCGAAGAGAGAGAGAGAGCAAGAACTGTTAAGAGGGATGCATGAATGTGAACATTGCCAACAGCAAAGAGGAGGATCCAGAGCGGGGTCTGAGATGGCCTGGCTAAGACCACAAGGTGAAAGCTTCTTTGGTGGGAAAGAGAAGTAAGCCCCATAAGTCAAATTCATCACGCAACCTGCAAGAGTCTTCTTCTTGAAATAAAAATAGCAATGAATGAAAAGGGGTGCATCAAAATACTTAAAATGTTGGAAAAGTGACTTTTTCGGCTATCTTCTGCCATGACTTAAAGAGAAATCACGAATTGTGTGTCTATTATGTGAAAAATGAAAAACAAAGAAAATATGAATGGATGAAGGATAGCTTAAATACTGGGGTTAGACAAACACTGGTGTTGGATGGAAATGGCCTTCTTCCAGCTGCTACTGCTGCTGTACAAAAACAACCACAAATACAATGGCTTAAATCCCACCAAATGTATTATCAAAGGAGATCCAGCGGCACACTGGCCTGCTAATGGCAAGACTAGTAGTTCAACTCTACCAGCTGCTCCACTAGAGAAAGATGAGTCTCCCATAATGATTTAGAGTCTTGGAAACCCAAAAGGGTAATTCTATTCTCTTACAAGGTCACTATGAGCTGGAACAGACCCCGCAGTTTGGGAAGTCCGAAGTCCAGTAAGCATCTCACTGCCCTAAGATCAAGGTATCCACAGGACTGGTTCTTTCTGAAGACCAGGGGGGAGAATGATGTTCCCATGCCTCATGGCCCACTTCCTCCATTTTTCAAGCCAGCAATGGATAATTGAGTCTTTCTCGTATTGAATCCCTCTGCCTGCCTGGGAACCACCATAGGCCCGTTCAAAGAATCCAGGATCATCTCCCTTAATTCAAGTCAACCTAAACTTCCTTTGTCTCATAACGTTAACAAGTCGTAAGAATCAGGATAAAGACTTCTTTGGGTAAAGACGTGAACCTCCCTAGTAATGCTCAATAAAAAGAATGGTCAGTGGATTCTGAAATAAAATTTCCTTTGGTGGCATTCAAAAGCCAAATTTGTATATTATTTGGGGGTGGGAAAAGTTAAACTTGATATCAATGTCGAAAATTAAACCAGGTCTGGGTGAAAAAAGAGCAGCATTGGATACATAAGACTTGGAAGCACAAAAAAGGGAGTGGGGGAGGGGGGAGAGGGAGGGTAAAAAGAGGAGCTGATACCAAGAGCTCAAATAGAAAGAAAATGTTTTGGAAATGTTGATGGTAACATATGTACAAGTATGTTTGATACAAATGAATGATGAATTAAGAACTCCCCAATAGAATGACTAAGAATAAATAAATAAGTACAAAACACACCACTAAAATGACGAGTAAAGAAAATAATAAATAACTTAAAACGTGGCAACAGAGTATGAAAATCATCCTACAATTGTCTTTTTAAGAATATACAGAATATTTGTAAAGAAAGTGGAATGGATACAAGAAACGGGGAGGAGTGAAACAAAGGATATTTATTACATTCTGGGCACTACAATCAATGACATGAAAACAAAATGTGTATGAACTTTTGAACAGAAAACTTATCTGCCCTGCAAACCTTTATCCGATTCACAAATAAAACAGATATATATATATATATATATATATATATATATATATATATATATATCTTGTGGGCTTCTTTAAAACTGTAACAATGAAGTAGACAAAGTTTTGGGTTTTTTTAAAGATCATTTTATTGGGGGCTCTTACAGGACTTACAATATTCCATACATAAATTGTACCAAGCATATGTGTACACATATTGCCATCATCATTCTCTAAACATATACTTTCTATTTGAGCCCTTGGTATCAGCACCTCTTCCACCACTCTTACCCCCACCCCGTGACCCCTTGATAAATTGTTTTCATATCTTACACCGACTGCTAACTCCCTTTACCCACAGATTTTCTGCTGCTCATTCTGCTGGGGAGGATTATCATTACGATAGGCCCATCAGCCCCCTTCCTTCCCTTCTCCTGCCACCTTCCACAGGCCCTCCTGGTATTGCTACTTCCACTTCTGTTCCTGTGGAGTTTAGATGACCTGGATTACACAGGTTGTGAGCTCTTATCTTTAACAGTGTACATGCTCCATTCTAGCCAGAATGAAAGGCAGGACTAGGTTCATGACAGTGGGGAAGTAAGGAAGCCTCAAAGAACCAGAGGAATATTGTGTGTTTCATGGGTGCTACACTGTGCCCTGGTTGATTGATCCCTTCCCTGTGACCCCTCTGTGAGGGGGATGGCCTATGGAGTAACAAAGTTTTTAAGAAAATTATGGAAATAAATATTAGCTAGACAAATATAGCATGGACATACTGGATTAAATAAAAGGACAAGAAAACACTTTCTTTACATGTATACAGATCTTTAGGGGTGGGTGTGATGGTTAGAGTTCACTGCAACTAGATATTCATGATGGTGTAGTGGTTACGCATTGCACTGTGATCTGCAAGGTACTTGCGAAACCACCAGCTGCTCTTAGAAAGATGAAGCTTTCTCTTCCCATAAGTTATAGGCTTAGAAACTCACAGGTAACAGTTCTACTCTGTCCTACAGATTGCTATGAGTCGGTATTGACTGGATGGCAGGGAATGAGTCAGGGCAGGGCTTTATAAGAGACACAAGAGCAGAGCTGAGCTCTCTTTGGCCCCTTACCTTCTGCTGGAATGGAATCGTGCATCTGGTTTCGTCAATCTCCTGTTGGGTTGTTTGCCCATCCCAGGAGCCATCAGCAGTCTATAGTGGATTCATTTACCCCTGTCTACACCAGCCTGTGGCCAGCACCCATGATTCATCATCCTGCTTCCTGCTCCTCAGCTTCCATAGCTACATGATTCATAACCTTGACTTGAAGTGGAATGGACTTACCTACTTCCTGATTTAAATAGCTTCTTATAGACAAACACACACATGCTTTTCTAGAGAATGACACGATTTTGGGAGGGGGCAGGGTTCAGGGGCACCAATGCATAGTAAGCACAAATTTAATTTAAGAAAATGATTGGAAAGATGCTAAGGTGCCTTTCATCAGTTTCTCCTATTGTGGTAGTGAGTGCATGGAATCATGGTAGAAGCTTTACCACTGGTATTTCAAATACCAGCAGGGTTATCCAAGGTGGACATGTTTCAGCGGTGCTTCCCGAGTAAGTAAGACTAGGAAGAAGGGCCTGGCTATCTACTTTTAAAAATGAGCCAATCAACATCTTACAGATCACAACAGAACTCTTGTCCAACCACTGCTTTGGTCATGTTTATCAGGAAGGATCGATCACAAGAGGTCATCGTCTTTGGTGAAGAAGAGGGTCAACCAGCACAAGGGAGCCCTCTGTGACATGGAGAGACAAAGGCCACAGCAATGGACTCAGACCATGGAAGCAACTAGGATGATGCAAGGCCGGACAACAATTTGTTCTGTTGCACATAAAGCTGCCATGGTTTGGAACAGCTATGACAGCAGCTACCAACAGCAGCAGCAACTATATAATATGGAAAACTGGGGCCTGGGAAGGTTGAATACCCTGGGAGAGCTTGGGTGATAGGTGCTAGTTAGACAGCAGGCTGAGGACTGGAAACTCTGGGGGGAGTTTTTGTTTTTAACATGGGAGGCCATGTCATATCTCAGGAGATTGGCACACATAGAATACTTCTTGTAAGCATTAAGAGGGTGGCGAGCAGGGGAGGGGGCCAGGGGGAGTCAAGGAGAACGAAAAGACTTAGGAAGCAATGGGAGCCACTGAAGATTTTCTAAGAGAATGAATGCTATAGGGTGCATAAGGTGATTGCAGTGGGTAGCAGCTGCTGGCAGAAAGTCTACACACTTCAGTATAAAGTCACAAAATTTTTCTGAAAATTATCTAATCCCAGGGGTCTTTTCGAATACTCATTTGTTAGGCAGTGTAGTGGAGATCATTTGCATGACTTTATTTGAGCCTCAGGGTCCTCACGGGCAAAGGGCAGATAATGCTGCCTCTACCAGGCAGTGCCAAAGTAAGAAGTAAAGATGTTGCCAGGAAGGACTGATCACAGCGCATGGCATCAAGCACAAACTCCCAGTAGCTATAGCTTCCCTCTTTCCTAATAATTGAATCAAGGGTGAAACCGAGTATTTAAACTACTACCAGAACATCCAAATATCTGGGCTGCTGCCAAAGCAAAACACAGAGAAAAGACATCCACTGCCAAGGTTTAAATAAAGCAAGAGCAAAGAAGCAACAGGATAAAGACAAGGGAACTGCATGTCTATGGAAGAAATTTAGAACAGAAACAGAGGACGCCCACGACAGAGATATTAAAAGTAAAAGCGGAAACACAAAAATGCAGTGATCCGAAAATGGAGCTTAACTGATTCTTTGGAGAGAAAAAGAATTGTACAAGCTACAAATCCAATCAATAAACAAGCCAATACAATCAGCAATTTCAAGAGATACAAGCTATCCTTTTAATTGGGAGAAGAATTAAGGTCTCCACTGTACCGCTAACATTTTGGAACCAAATCCCCAAAGACGGTTCCACGTGAAATACCGAGCATGATTAGCCCGAAGAGAATATGAGACAGCAACAACTCAGTCAAGTGGAATTAATTAAAAACAGACAGAAAGGCAAACCCAAAAACCCCAACCTGTGGCTAAAGCCTGGGTCCCTAAACTTTTGTTATTTCTCCCAGAAACATTCAGATCAAGGTCCATGGATAAAAACAGACTTTACTTAAGTCTCCAAAAACCCATAAGCCAAGGGGGTTCTATGGGGTATTCTGGCATTAGCTCTACTTCTACAGGTCAGGGTTTCAATTATGCCTCCCTATGCCGCCTTTTAACCCCCACCAGGGTTCTCCAGAGCAGACAATGGGCTTTAACATGGTCCCTTTCCCCAGGTCACCAACTCCTCTAGGGGACTTATTCCAATGTTCCCTGCTACAACTTGAGGGAAGAGTTAAGCTGCCCTGATCCTCGGCCAGTGTTTCTCAACCTTCCTAATGCCGCGACCCTTTCATAGTTCCTCATGTTGCGGTTATTCCCCCACTACCATCAAATGAGTTTCATTGCTACTTCATAAACTGTAATTTTGCTACTGTTATGAATCGGGCAGCCCCTGTGAAAAGGTCATTTGAATCCCAAAGAGGTTTCGGCCCACAGTTTGAGAACTGCTGGCCTACATTACACGAATCTCATTAGCAGTTCTACTCTGAGCAAGACAGATGTTAACTGGATTAATGAAGATATGAAATGCTTAAGAGCTAAAAGCCAAATAAACACAAGTCACTCTTTAAAAAAGGGCAGCATTCCTGCATGGCACTGAGCCCCTAATAGACAGGTTGGCTCTTTTCAAGCGCACCCAGAGGGGCCTCGAAGGGCAGCCCTGATGATTTGCTTGTGAAAGGTCAGAGCGCCTCATTATAACCCTACTTTGCATACATGAGGTAACAGTGAGTTGGAGTCAAGGAATAATCTAGACACAGCCCCATTCCAGCCTTCACCTGCCACGCCTCAGGTGTGTGTGATCTCAGGACACTTGCTTGCCTCTGAGTCTGTCCTCCCCAGATTTCTCTTATGGCAATGAACTAGAAACAGGTCTGTGAAAGCACTAGGCCACATCTATTTCTGAATTTGTTTGAGATGTTACTGCTGGGCTGCTAACTGCAAGGTCAGTGGCTCAAACCCACCAGCTGCTCTGAGAAAGGAAGACAAGGCTTCCTCCTAAACTAAAGTGACCAGATTTTAACATTGGTAAAGCGAGACACCATTGATGGAGGGTAGGGTAGAGGGGGTGCATTCCCTTCCCGTTCTTCCGCCATCCCCTAGCTTGTCGTGTATTCTTTCCAAAAATGGGGACTTTTTAAAAACACCATGGGATGTGGGAAAAATTGTTTGAAATCGGGACTGTCCCACCAAAAGTGGGGAGTCTGGTCACTTGATCCTAAACCCTACATCTAGTGGCATGCATCAGAGCCGGAATCAATGGTACCAGGTTTGGATTTTTTTAAAGTGGTTTAAAAGAAAAATTTGCCTCTGCAATTCTAACAATTTTCTTCAGCAATCATTTTCTGTGCTATGAAGTCTTAGCTGGCAAAGTTCAAATCAGCAGCCATAAAGAACAGATTTCAAGTTCAATTCCAGCTTAGATCATAATACTCCCACCCCCCAAGCCTTTTTAACCAGGGTTTCCACATCCACTCAAACACACAGTGCCTGGAAACTCCAGACGTGGAAGCGCGCAAAGAAAAGATGTAACTAACAAGTAATGGGAACAATTATATTTCAGGGAGACCTATCTCCTTTAAACAGTACACTTGGGAGGTAATGCACGGAGTCCAATGACACCTCCTTGCTCAACCCATCTTTGGCATGTTTCCTTGGAATCGCCACACATGTGGGCAGACTGGTTCCTCTGAATATCCGTAACAGTGCCAAGTCCTCACTGAAAGCTGGTTTTTGGAATAGCCTGCAGTCGAGGAGAGCCAAGTTCCATGAATAAGTTGTGTGATTAAACTAGGTGGTGCTATTTTGGTTAAGAAATGCTGTCTGATTATAAAGCAATGAGTTGGATGTCCGTGCACATTTGTAGATGATGCAAAAGGGAATTCTGAGTGAGCAATGCTGAGCGGGAGCCGTGACGCTGGCGTCAGTGCCTATTGGTACTGAGTCAAGTATTGGAAGGTTAGGATAACACTCAGTTGGCTGGACAGGTGTTGATACAAGTTTTGCTCTGCTCATCACTTGCAACTCATAAAGGGCAGGTTTTGTAGTGTTTGGGAACTCCAGTGTCTCAGGGGGAGGTGAGGGCACTAAAGACGTCACATGATGCTGGAATGAGCACAGACTTTGAAGGAGCCTAACCCTGCTGGCTAGGCCACTTTCTCCTTGTGTGAATCTATGGGTTAGTCTCTACAGCAGTCACTGTCCCGTCTTGAAAATAACATCGAAACCCAAACTTACTGCCAGCAAGCCAGTTCTGACTCCAGGCTACCCTGTAGGGCAGGGTAAAAGTCCTTCCAAGAGTAAAGCTTTAGGGAGCAAAGAGTCTCAACTTTCTCCCAGGGTCGCTGGTGGTGGTTTCAAATGACCATATAACTTATGGAAGTGTAAAAATTACAGATGATGGACGCGAAGCAGCTACTTGCATTGTGTATGGTGCATAGCAGGTACCAAGTGAGTTATAGCTGTTGTTACTAACCACCTCATTTTAACCAAGACAATGTATCTTACAGACAGTTCGAGATGACAGGACATTTACGATCTATTTGGCAATGAGTTTATGAGCGGGAGCCCTGGTAGCACAGTGCGTTACACATTGGGGCTCTAACAACAAGATCGGCAGTTTGACAGCACCAGCTGCTCCAGGAGACACAGATGAGGCTTTCTACTCGGAAACTCACGGGAGCAGTTTGACTCTGGCCTAGATTGTTGCTCTGAGTCGGTATCGACTTAATGGCAAGGAGTTGGAGGGTGTGAGAGCTGACGATATTCACTGCTATATTAGGAGCCTGCGTCTTTTTAAACACCATAGCAAATACAATCATCTGCTGGTGAACATCAAGTTTAACCTGTAGCCTCTTCCAGTTGGTTGCAATGCGTGACGCCAGGTGTTTCACAGCAGCAGTGTACTCCATCGGGTTTTTATGGTGTGATTGTCAGGAAGCACGCACAGGCCTTTCTTCCAAGGCCCATCTGGCAGTTAGTTACCCAGCTGTACCACTAAGGGCCTCACAGCCCTCAGCATCACAGTTCAAGCTGCCCTGGCACCTGGCCTCTGCCGGACTACTTCACCAATGCCTGACCCCAAAGGGTCCCAAATTGATTTGGCGACTGCCCCCTGTTCCAGGGGGAAAAATCAGCGTCCCTCTGTCAACTGAAACTGTAGCCCCTCATCCAGGTTAGTGTAAGAATCTGTTCTGGCAACCCCCTAGATGAGTGGTTCTCCACCTTCATAATGTCATGACCCTTTCATACAGTTCTCGTGTTGTGGTGACCCCCCACACACACCAAAATTATTTTCGTTGCTACTTCCCGTCATTTTGCTACGGTTATGAAGCAGGCGACCCCTGTGAAAGGGTCGTTCGACCCCCAAAGGGGTCATGACCCATAGGTTGAGAACTGTTGCCCTAGATCCCTAGGTCATTCCAGTGCCCCCCTCCCGGCAAGGGGTGGTATCATTCATTTTTGGAAACAGTGGGCTAAACAACCCCATGCCTTCGCCTACTTTATGGCAAGAAGTCACCTTCATCCTTCCGACAAAATCCTACCATCACCCTCCAAGGCCCAGCTCAAAGATCCCTTCAATGTGGTCTCTACTCACTGGGTAATGTGTTTCACTCTGTTGCTGCAGCAGCTTCCACTATCTCTGAGCATTAAAGCTGGGCCTAGACCCAATTTCTTTTGGTATGTAGAACTCTGAGACCATCTGTCTTCAGATTCCTTGTGGCACGAAGAGAGGTTGAACGGGAAAAGCAATGACTGCGAGAAAACCCTCAGGAACAGTTGTACTCTGTCTCGTGGGATCAATGACAGCAACAGTGTATCTCTGGGCACAAAAGAGACTGAGGGGGGGTTGCTTGATGAAGGCATGCTTTCAAGATAAATGCTTGAAAATTGACTTATAAAGGCAAGGAACTGCTGGTAGCAAGTCCTCAAGACCACATTCACTTCCCCTGACTTCTAGTGAGAGAGCAGCTTATTCCCAGGTTTCTCCCTCCACTGAGCACATCCAGACTCCAGTCCACTGAGAGGAGAGTCTGCCCCCCTCTCTCTCTGTCCTGCTCTCGCCATTGGGCTATACCCGACCTGCCACAGCAGGAGCACCTTCTGAGCTGAGGCAGGCCCGGGCAGAGGCAGGTCCGGGCAGAGGACCTCTAAAGAGCCAGAAACTCCACCAAGGCTTTGGGATGTGGGAAGGAGCCCAGGTTAACGACATCTCTCCCTGGAGCCTGACTTCCCAGCAGCACCTCCGAATTGGAGCTTGCCAAGCCCTGCGGTTCTCTGTGCTTCGTCTGTGAGAGGGGCCCCAAGGCACACAGGGAATGACTGGTTGATGAGGCCAGATTGTCCATTTTAGCAAGTCTCAACCTAGCTAATGCAATAGCAATTATGAAAAGTTCATGATCAACCAGCTCTGTGGGCCAGAGAAACAGGCAGAGGGTCACTGGAAGCTGAGTGTTGACACTTGCGAATCATTCCTTATCACTGTTGTCCCCACTCTTGGCAATACAGCAGCAGCAGGTCCAGGCACCCCCAAGGCTGGAAAAAGGAGTAGGGACATTTCTCAGGCCCTGGGACCCTCCCCAGTCCGGCAGTGCTTATTTCCGTGGCCTGCCCTGAAGAGAAGAAGGCAGCACATTCTTTCCCATCTCTCCAAAAGGATGCCTGCATTCTGAAGGAGTGAAGAGGCTGAGATCGAAAGAGAGCCAGGCCACAGACCATCCACCAACTAGGGAAGCAGTGATTCAGATTAGGCGCGCGAGAGCCACTCCTCTATTCATCAGTCAAGTCAGAGGACACAACCATGTGCAGTCATGGCCCTGGCCTTGCTGCTCTCATACTTGGGTAGGGAAGATGAGCATTAATGAAATTCACAGATCCAAGGGTACAAAAAGGCATTCTGAAGGAGAAGCACTTGCATGATAAAGCGTGGCCAAGTGGGCCTGGCTAGGGAAGGCGAGGAAAGCTTCCCTCAGCCAGAAACAGGCGAGCAGAGGGATAGCTGTAAGCCAAGAGAGAAGCAAGAATATTGCTGGAAAAGAGAATAGAATGTGCTAAGGTCCTGGGGTGGAGGCCCAGTGAGTTGGCTAAGAATGAAGAGGAAGAGAACACAGTGACACCAAGGTTTCAGATCTTCCTGTCTGAACCCTTTGGTTTGCTCCCTGGATGTCTAAAGTCCCCCCAGGAGCCCCAGAGGTATACTGGTTGGGTTGTGCTGTGATCCACATAATCAGTAGCTCAAATCCACCAACCGCTCTGCAGGAAAAAAAACAACAGGGTTTTAGACTCCTGTAAACAGTTGCTGTCAAAGAAAACCAGTGGAGGGGGCGGATTGTGAGTTTGGGTCTTTGGTTTGAGCATGGAACATGAGTCTAAAGACCAAGGATAGAAACTATCTGTGAGGTAGTGCCACTCCCTTCTACTCTCTTAGCACTGAATCAGTAAAATGACACAGAGAGGCAAGATTCTAATCCAGGGAGAATTAAGGTGTTGATGAATATGCTGATGATGACTACACAATGGCTTGGATGCCTAGTACTTCAATCGCCAAACAGCACCGGTGACACAGTGATGTATGGGCCAGACCCTGACCAAGCAGCCTCTTGTTCCAATCTACCCCCTTCCCCATCCTGTTCCTGCCTCTATAAGGCCAGGCACCCTTATTCCAGCCTCTCAAGAAGACAGATGATCTAAGGTTCAAAGCACCTGAACTTCAAAGAACTTGTGTTTCCCAGAACCTACCCCCCAGCAGAACATAGCATCCCCCCAGTATTGTTTCCCAGGGACAAGATGACCAACCTGGGCAGAACAGTTGCCTCTCCTAGCATTGTTTCCTAGCAACCGCAGGACCAGAAACCTCTCTTGCCCACCCCCTGTGCTCTCCCTTCCCCTCCCGAAAGTTCTTTTCCCCTAATAAAGCCACCCTTAGCTTCACGTTGTTTGTCTGAACTCTGCCTCAGTTTACCTCTCAAGTGGTTAAATGCTCAGATGCTAACCAGGAAAAAAAAAGGTCAGAGGTTAGAACCTATGAGTGACTCTTTTTAAAAAAATAATTTTATTGGGGACTCTTACAGCTATTATAACATTTGATACATCATCTCTATCAAGCACATTTGCACACATGTTGCCACATTCATTTCCAAACATTTTCTACTTGAGCCCTTGGTATAAGCTCCTCTTTAACCTTCCCCCACGTTTTTTAATGAATCATTTTATTGGGTACTCATACACTTTCCCTCATGATCCATATATACATCAATTGTATGCAGGCCTCATTTGCACACTTGTTGCCATCATCACTCTCAAAACTTCCTCCCTCCACTTAGGCCCCAAATTCCAGCTCCCCATATTTCTATTCCCTCTTCCCCCACCATGAACCTTTAATAATTTATAAATTGTTATTGCTTTTTCATATCGTACACTGTCCAATGTGTCCCTTCACTCACTTCCCTGTGGGCCATGCACCAGAAAGGAGGTTATATGTAGATCCCTGAAATTGGTTCCCTCGTTCTACTCCACCATCCCTCCACCCACCCAGTAACATCACTCCCATTACTAGTCCTGAGGGAACATCTATCCTAAATTACCCATTTTTCGACTCCAGTGTACATACCCTGTTCTAGCTGGACTTGTCTGGTAGAACCGGGAGCATGATAGTGGGTGGGAGAAAGCATTTAAGAACTAGAGGAAAGATACATATTTTGTTGTTACTACAGTGTACTTTAACTGGCTCATCTCCTCCTGGCAATCCCTCTGTAAGCGAATGTTGCTTCAGCAATTGATGGGCTTTGGGTCGCCAATCTGTACTCCCTATTTATAATGGTATAATTTTAGTACTTTGGTGCCTGACACCGGATCCTTTCAACAACTTGTTGGTCACACAGGTGGGTGTGCTTCTTCCATGTGGGTTTTGTTGCTTCTGAGCTGGATGGTCACTTGTTTACTCAAGCCTTTAAGACCCCAAACACTGTATCTTTTGATAGCCAGGCACCATCAGCTTTCTTCACCACATTAGCTTATGCACACATTTGTCTTCAGTGATTGTGCTGGGAAGGTGAGCATCATGGAATGCCAATTTAATAGAACAAGATGCTCTTGCACTTAGGAAGTAAATTGGGGGTAAGGGGCATTTATAGAAGTTTAAATACAGGCATGTACATAGGTGCACATATTTATATGCGATGATGGAGGAATATATCAACGACCATATACTCATAGGCTTAGTAGTAGAAGAGATGGGCATTGGACCTAAGAGTGACTCTTGAGAAAGATGAGGCAGTCAGCTTCAGCCAAGATGACAGCCTGGGAAATCCAAGGGAGCCATTCTAGCCTCCATAAGGTTCTTATCACTTGACTTGATGACAATGAGTTTGACTGGGAGTGGGGGGTGGGGAGGGTACTGCACTGTATTTCTCAAATACTCATTTCTTTGGGAAAGAAAAAAATATGGCTAAATGCAACAGCAATAAACTGTTAGCTCACTTGAGGCAGATCCCAGTGGCTTCTAAGTATGTCATCTTGCAAGTAAGTCTTGGGACTTTCTATTTGCAAAGCATTTCAAAATCAATCATTCATTCTGCCTCCCTTTCAGGATACGTGATTAGACTCAAGCAACAGATAAAAACACAGATAAGTGAGTTGCCCAAGGGTACAAAGCCATTCTGTTTTGACTTATCTTTTGAATCACTCCTGCTAAACAACTAGACACCCATGGCTTGTCCAAGCTGGCTTCTCTGGCAGAGCAAGCCTCACCCTTGGGAGCAGCAGTGGGAAGGTACTGACTACAGTTAGTTCTGTTACCCATTGGAAAGGAATTTATCTTTGCAGGGGGCCACCAAGGACAACAAAGACTAGAACAGAGGCAGTGACTGCGAATTCCAGGCTTTATGTGCTCAGAGGCAAGTCATCTTTGGGGATGTGAGTTGCCTTGAAGTTAGACAGCCAGTCTTGCGCCACTCCCAGAGCGAAGGCATGCAAGTGGGCTGTGCAGCACAGTTACTTAACTGATGGTTGAAAATGAAAGGAAGTGGGGGAGGGGCCTCAGGTCAGGGTGGCCAAGTGTGCTGGACCTTGGTTTAAAAAAGAAAAGCCACAGAAGGGAAGGGAATCATTCTGTTACAGCCACGAAAGTCTCAAATCCTGGTGCTTGGGCTCAGCTCAGTTCAACATTTGGCTCCTACAGGACACAGAATGAACGAAGACATGGAAGGAGACCATGCGCTGCCTACTCTGCGCCCCACAGGGCGGGTGAGGGGGGAGCATTGGCCGCGGCAAGTTGCAGGGCATGGTGGCGAGTGCCAGGGAAGACGCTTAATTCCCTAGCTAGTGGCCTTTCAAAGCGGCCCGCAATTTGGACTTCCTGCACATAAAACTCCATTACAGTGAAGACAGAGGCGGCAGGTTCACAAGTAAAGGAATTATGTAAGGTCTTCTCACCACCCCCCATCCCAAGACCCAGGGCTTCAGGAGGTTTCAGCCAGCAGCCCAGGGGACCGAGGCAAGGGACCGAGGAACAGCGTCAGTTCCAGGGATGCCTGCAGGGCGCCGAGGAGGAAACAGCTGGCTGAGGGGCGGGGGCGGGTCTGGCGAGAGAAGGTAGGCAGCCAGGGGAGAGGGGAGGTGGGGCAGGGGAGTTGAGCACCAGGGACGAGAAGGGGGGGGCGCTTAGGGCCCGACTCGACCCCTCGCGATCCCGGGAGCCGCTGAAAGCCCGGAGGCCCCGGCGTGCGAGCCCGAGTGGGCAGCCTCACCTCGGGTTGAAGTCCTGGAAGAGGCCTCTCAGGTTCATGGCGGAGAGCTTCGCCGCGGCGCCCGCGCCCCCGCCGCGTGGCCTGCGCCTTCCAGCGGGCTCTGGGGGCCAGCGCAGCTCTTGCCCGCCGCCGCCCCACAAACCTGAGCCGTCGCCTGGCCGCGCCCCGTCAGCCCGGCTTCCGTAGGGTTTGGCGCATGCGCCTCAGCCTGTCCGTGGCGGCCCCGCCCACCTGCCTGGGAAACGGTGGCAGAGCACGCCCCGTCGGCCCATTCCTGGATAGCAGACAAGTCTTCCCAGTCACTGCCTAGCCCTGGACCTTTCTGCACAGAAGGCTGGCCTCGGCTTACTCGAGTGGCATGGCTGAGAACGGACATTTGGTGGATTCATCTCACCTGACAATGACTCCCAAAGCCTTTCTCCACTCCTTACCAAACTCTAGGCCACTGCTTGGTCACAGGCTGGATTCCCCCCCCCCACCAACTCGGGTTTCCTGGAACCAAAGTCTTCTCTGTCCAGACCTTTCGGCCTGGCCTAGGGCATCCTCTCCAGCAGCCTCATTTCGGAATGGCAGACCTGAATTTGCTGGAGTCCTAACTTGGCCAGCCAAAATCAGATCCTCCCTAAGCTGGTGCAGGATCTCTCCTCCCCTCCCCACCCTTCCCCTTCCCTGCGAAGGTGCAGGCATGTGAATAGAACAGTGGTTCTAAACCTTCCTAATGCTACAACCCTTCAATACAGTCCCTTGGCAGCAGGCATGCGAAGGTGCTTGGCACAGTATGTGTATGTATGTATGTATGTATGTATTGTGATAAGCGGTGTATGAACCCCCAAATAAAAATGATTTTAAAAAATACAGTTCCTTATGTTGTGGTGACCCCCCAACCATACAATTATTTTTTATTGCTGCTTCATAACTGTAATTTTGCTACTGTTATGAATCAGGCAACCCCATGAAAGGGTCATTAGACCCCCAAAGGGGTTGCTACCCACAGGTTGAGAAGCACTGCCTTATATGCATGTGAAAACTGGATAATAAGACCAGAGAAGATTTGATTCATTTGAATTATAGTATTGGTAAAGAACATTGACTCTACCATGGACTTCCAGAAAAATGGACACTTTGTCTTGGACGAAGTATGCCTTAGAAGCAAGGAGAGCAAGGCTCCCTCTCAGTTATCAGGAGGACCAGTGCCTGGAGAAGGAGAGCTCGTTGGGAAAAGTAAACAGGATAGTGGAAATGAGAAAGATTCATTTCATGATGGATTGGCACAGGGGCTCCAACATGGGACTGAAATAGAGCAAGGGTTGTGCAGATGGTGTAGGACTTCCTTCTGTTTTCCAGATAGCAGCTATGAGCTGGCCACCCAGCAGGGTAGGCATACAACAGATGATCTAGTCTACCTTCTTCCCTTCTAGTTGATTTAGAGATTGTTCATCAGCACAATAATACCTTGAGCAATAATAATGCCAATTTGGATAATAGTTATACTTTATTACAATAGCAGAGTTTCAACAATTTTATGTGGCCAGTCTGGGAGTACCTCGAGAGGCTCACGGTTGGGACAGTCATGCTTTGCATGATGTATCAGCACCTTTATGCTGAGAACTTGAAAACATCTCACAAGTGGTAATTAGGCTTCCCAACACCCACTGGGCAAAGGATATTCTTGTAGAACCTGGTGGGAAGGATGAGTAACATGCAGCACGTCTGTCAGCTGCTGAATCGCTAGGATCCTGTCTCAGACAATTTGTGCCAGCTTTCCTCCCCCGTCCTGGGCAGAGGCCAGTATCCAGCCCTGAGGAGGTTCCCAGTGAGCAGTCAAATACAAAAGAGGAAGCTGAGACACATAGGAATGTCTATGGTAAACCAGGAACCACGTAGCTACTAAGGGTCGAAGAGCCAAGACGCAGCTCTGTGGCTGGCTGTCCTCACAGTCCATGTTTTGGTAGGGAAAGGTAATGGAGTGGCCAGACCGACCAGCCTCATCTTAACTACTCTCAGCTTTGCCTGAAAAGGGCACCAAGCGTGAGATGGAGGCCAGCGCAGCCACCTGAAGGACAGGTACCAGAGCCCCTTCGAGAGCTTTCACAAGATAGGACTCAATCAGTTTGCTCAGAATCCAAAGCCTCAGACATTCGCTCACAATCACGAAGCATGTGGAGCTGTCCCACTGCTTGGCAGCCCGTCAATGCCAGGTTAGCACTTCCCTCAGAGGTAGCCAGGCTACAGGGGGCACTTAGTCCTGGTGACTGATGCACAAGCTGATTGTCAATATGTTGCTTTCCTTTGACAAGCCACATTTCTAAGGAAGGAACCATATATGGTACCTCTCTGTGAAGATGGAGGGGGAAAATTGGACTAACTGAAGGTATTGTCTTCCAGACTGCCTCAACTTCCTGCAGCCCTGGGCCAGCACTCTGCCCTTCCACAAGTCCCTCTTGTCCCCACCTGTGCATGGCTCAGTTCCCCATTCTGGATAGGAAGCCAAGAGAAAAAAGCCCGTGCTTGTGGCCCCAACCTCCATCTCCTCTCTTCCTATTCCTTAGTCTCCTCAGTGACTTAGTTTCTCATTTTATTACTTCCACCCCAGCTTCTGGTGACTTCTCCTCAGGCCCTCTGCGCAAGGAAACCAGATGCCCCGCACCCCCCACCCCTTCTTGTCCCCTGAGTCATTAAGGCTCAATGCATCCTTGGACAGCCTGTCCCCATTATTTCTATCCGGCTCAGCATTGTGTCTGTGCTAGCAAACACTCGGATGTGAAGTTCAAATCCAAGTCCAGAGCTGGGAAGGAGGCATCCCAATCAGAAGAAAGGAGGAACCCAGAAGAAAGGTCCCCAGACCAGGAGCAGAGTCAGGCGGGCCTTTCAGGAGGAAACTGCCCCAGATGCTATGTGCCTGAGAGACTAAGGAGTACAGTGAGGCTGGGGTTTGGAATTCGAAGTCTTTGTTAAGCAGGTGGCTCAGGGAGGACTAGCAGCTCTTAGAATTCTGAAGCCTTGAATAGCACTCAGGCAGGGTACAGAAAGGCAAACCCCATCTTGTTTTCCAAGGTGAAAAGTGCAAGGCTCCAGCTGCTTCCTGTTTTTCCACCTTGATTATGCTAGCTGATGACAGAAGCTCAAAGAAGCATTCGCGTCTATGATAACACCCTGGAACAAAGTTACAATAGAATCCTGAAACAGGGTAAAGAGCTCTGTGAAGGATTCAAACTTAGGCTGGAAAATTACCTGGACTACATTTTGGAGATTGGGGGCGGGGGGAGGTTGGAACACAGGCCCTCACACACCTGTGCCTGAGGGGCGTGGCCTAGCCTCTTCTCCATCTTGGGCAGGGCATAATGTTCTTAGACTGGGGTCTCTGTGTCCAGTGCCCCGGGCTCTGGCCGCCATCCTAAACTGTGCCTAAATGCCTGGAGGCAATTCTCCGTGAGCCAGTGCAGCCTTCTTGCAGGCAAGACTTAGTCTGGGGCAGGGCCTGGCTCAATCTAGCAGGTACACAGAAGCAGCCCCAGTGGAGTGCCAACTCCAGGAGACCTCTCCAGACATTTGTAATATTGTTTCATGGTTTGGCATGGTTTCCTGTTTACCCAGAATCCAACTGTAGGAGGGATAACCACATCTGCTTTGCCTGACCATCCTGCAGTCACCTGGGCACTCTCTTTAGTCTCTATGCTGTGAGCCTTGAGCTTCCTCCTTCTCACTGTGGCCCTGGAACCTGCTATATAGGTGGTCCCCGACCTCCAGCCCCACTTGCAGTGGGGTGCCTTTTTGGTGACTCCATCATAAATCAGTTCTGGCCTAAGTCAAACACCAGTCTTTTCTTTGGTTTTCCATAGCTTGATATCCAGCAGTGTTTTGAACAGCAAAACATAACCTTGACATCTTTAAGTGACCATCTGAGAATGATGGTGTCACACAATGCCATGGTGTCAATTCCAATTCATAGCAAGCCTCTAGGTCTGAGAACTGTCCCCTTTGAGTCTAAAGCTATAAATCTTTACAAAGTCCCATCTTTTTTTTCTTGTAGAGTGGCCGATGCTATAAACTACTGCATTTGCGGTCAGCAGCTCAGTGCACTGTATGCCATCAGGACTCGTCTGTACCATTGTGTATTGTGTATATAGCTAACAATGTTGTCATTAGGTTAAAGTGACCCGATTTTAAGTGGGACACTATTGACTGGGGAGTAGGCGAGGGGGAGGTTCTTGATTAAAATTTTGCTCTATATGGAGCAACAAAATTTTTCATAGAATGCAAAAATAGTATTGTAATAGATTTATTTTAATTCTAAAATGCTGTGGGACATTGTTAAATTGTTAAAAAGTGGGACATCTGGTCACTTTATGTTAGGTGCCCAGTTGGCTCTGACTTATAGCGACCCCATGTGCTACAGAATGAAATACTGTCTCATAATCATTCCTACTTGTGAAACCACTGTTACAGCTACTGGATCAGTACACATCATTGAGGGTCTTCTTCAGTGTGTGGTCTCTCCTACTGTGTCCAAAGTATGTGAAATGAAGTCTTGCCATCTTTCCATCTAAGGAGGCCTTTGGCTGTGCTTCCAACACAGCTTGGTGGGGTCTGCTGGTAGTTCATGGTACTTGTGGTACTCTTTGCCAGCATTATCATTCAAAGGCATTGATAGTTTTGTGGTCTCCCTTAGTCACTGTCCAGTTTCTGAGTAAGGAAATAAAAAATACCATGGCTTCTGTGAAGCAAGCTTCAATCCTTTAAGTGACATCTCTGCTTTTTTAGCACGTGTGCCACATATTTGCCCAACAGAGTTGATCATTTGATTTCTTATTTTCTGCTTCCACGAACCTTGCTTGCAGAATCAATGAAATGAAATCTTGGACAGCTTCAATCTTTTCTCCATCCATTTATCACAAACAATAATATGTACCCCAAAAAACACACAGAAAACCCTTGGGTTCACTGTACCTTGAACACGTAGGTGGAGGACTGCTTGTACAGCAAGGCTGCTGTGGATCAGTCATCCAGGTCCTGGAGACAAGTAGTTCTTTCCCCACCTCAAGCTGGGAACACCCCCACCCCTGTCCATTGGAGCAGTGATGTTTTCTTCCCCAGCTTCTAGTAGCTGCAGGTGTTCTCTGTGGCCCTCACACTCTCAGGTTCCTGCTCTGTGCTCACAGGTAATATCACAGAGGCTTTTCCTGTCTCATTCTAAAACACACTATACCATGTGTTGAGGTGTTGAGCTCTCTTCTTCCAGAAGATAGGTGAGTATTGTGATGATGACTCTGGTGATTCGGTCTTCAGAGATAGTATTGGTTAGGTTAATGGAGGGGGGTGTCAAACTGGAGGAGGGTAGGCCCTGAGCCCCATGAGTGGTGCCCTTGTGAAAGAAGAGAGACAGAAGAATGAGGACTGTGAGAAGTAGCATTTGTGAGCAAAGGAACTCCTGAGCTGACGGGGAGCTGAGAGGCTTTGGAGGAAGCCTAGCCTGGCCAACACTGGCTTCTAACATGGGGGAAGGCCAGGAAGGACAGGGATACATTTCCACTATATTCCAGTTGACCCACCAGGCTGGCACAGCCATAAGGTCTGACCGAGGGGAACTAGCCTCAATTTTCCAGGTGAGGGAACTAACAGCTGGACAATAGCCATCCACGTGCTTGGAGAGACCTGTGCTGGCCCAGAGACGCAACCGTGAGCAGCAGGTGCAGGCATGGATTTCTGAAAGCTGGTTGTGGGCAGACAGCTGAGATACGGGGTGCCCAGGACACGATGTCCCACACAGAAGAAATCAGGAGCCCCCACAGGAGTGGGATTGCATTGTGGGTGACTCAGTCCAGGAGGTTCTGCTCCAGGGGTGGGGGCTACATCACTCTTTAGAGTTCCCCAGTGGTTCAGGTCCCACAGGCAGTGGGTGAGGCGGGGCCACAGCCCTCAGCTACACTCAGGCTGTGGCATCCAGCTCTCCCGAGGCTGCTTTTAGGTCCACTGAGGGTTCTATGCCCCATTTGTCTGTCTGACCTGGGTAGCTGGTCAGCAGATAGGTGGCAGACAACAGTCCGGGGGAACCTCAGGTCCTAAGGGGCTTTACACTGACTGTTCACCTGGGGGATAAGCAACCTGTGCATTTCCCTGGCTTCCCACCCTGGCTCAGAGCCACCTCTCAATTCAGCCCTAAATTCCAACCTGGGAATGCTTTCTTTGCTCTACAAAGGACTTTAGAATGCCTGCCAATTGCATGGGGGGCAGGGGTGCTGGCAAAGCCAGGCAGGAGTTCAACTCCTTGCTAAGGGATAATTGGAGGGATCATTGGAGTCTTCTCAGGAGAGAGTTATCATGGCTGAGGGGGATGCAGGCCCGCAGACCCCAAGAAGTTCAGACCCATACTGCTCATGGGCACGGGGCCCTGCAAGTGCCTGCCCCACTCAAGTCAGAATGCTTGGGGCCAGAACACATGCAAAGGGCAGCTGTGCTTGGAGAATGCCTCCCATAATGGCTGAGCTGCTGGGTCCTTCTGCTCGGGAACTGTAGAGTCCTCCAACACAAGTGTGCTGAGTCCCTGAAGCCCGGGCTCCCATGAGGCCCAGCCTCTGCCCAGCTCTCACCACAGCCTTCAGCCCCTGGAGACCTGGCGGCCCCTCCTGCCCAGCACGTGTCCACGTCCTGACAGGTCCTGACGGTGCTCTGACCCTGAGTGGAGCATCCTGCTGCCCATCCTCTTGGTCTTAAAGTGGCAAACTCAAACTCCTGAGGTGAAGACATCATGGGTGGCTGATTGTCCAATCAGGGTCCACCTCGGGCGTCATCCTCATGAAAGGTGGGGCATTATCTCAGGGTCCATTTGAATAATAACTATAATCATCACGATGTGTCACTTATTCTCAATGCCAGGATTACTATTTCCCAGTCACCAGGACTGGCGAGGTGGTGGTTAGACGCTAGGCTGCTAACCACGAAGTCAGCAGCCCCAAACCTGTCTCAGAGAGGACGAGACTTTCTACTTGTGTAAAGAGTTTCAGTCTCAGCGAGGTTGGCTTGTCTGTTGAAGGAAGCATACTAGGAAGCTACTGCATATCCTGCTAGCACTGCCAGAACCAAAAGGTGGTGCAAGGAGATTCCAAGCTGAGGACTTTCAAAGGGCAGTGTCTGCGCCAACAGCAGTTGGATGGAGCCTGTGTCAGGAGGGAGCTGCGCGAGGCACGGCAGCAGGGCACATAGAGAGGGGAGCAGGGATATCTCAATGCCAACAGGCCTATTTAGGCTGCTGGCTTCCACCTCATGGGGCCAGGGGCACTTGAGCTCTTAGGAGATAGATGGGTATGGTCCAAAGGCCTTGGGCATTCAGGTAACACCCCAAGAATGTCAGCTGTCCACACCCACGGAGAGTTACCTCCTCAGAGTTCTCCACCCCTGTCCCAAGACTTCTTAAAAGCACAGCATCTGGGCCTCACTGGGAGCAGACAGGCCTGAGTTACCTTTGAGGGGCCCTCCATCCAGCCCCCAAACTGAGTACCCAGCCTCATCCAGCGACTGCCTTCAGTGCTGCCAGGCAACATCCTCACTACGCCTCCTTGGGGTCTCAGGGAGATAGGAGCCCTGGGCCCAGGGATGTATCTTCACTACAGCAGAAGGCAAGGGGTCAACACAGAGTGCTGCCCCCCCCCCACCTCCACGGCCCCACCCTGTCCCACCCAAGCCCCACCCCCAATGACTTCATGTAAGCACCGCCCTTCCCAACGGACAGCTGCGGGGAACTGGATCTCACAAAACCCAGACTTCAGGGTCTGCCTCAGCAAGTGGATGCTACCTTGAGGGGTGTTGGCTCCCATAGACATCAGTTAGGGTTCGGAATGAGAGGGACCCTTAATCTAAGAACAGAGAGCAGCCCCGCGGTGACTCCGAGAAGACCCCCGCCTGTAATGGCTCCCGGACAGCGGTGGCCTCTCCTTTCATCCACAGACCTGTGGGGGTGGGTCATTGTGTGGAGGGAGGGGCACTCAGACTGGATCCTGGTCTGAGGGGTGGGGGGACAGGAAGGATCAGTGGGGAGGGCTCCAACTCTTGCCAGCTGTGAGGGGTGACTTGGCTCTCCGCGTCCCTTTGGGGGACAAGGGAGGGGTGCACAGGAATATGAAGGGCCAACTATTGGGCCCACAGCTCCCCTGTGGGACGGTGACCTTTGTCGGTGGGGGACGGCTGCTCAGGGGGGCAGACGTGGGGTCGGTCGCCCCCAGTCCATGGGTGACGTCACCTTCCTCGATCACCTTCCTCCAGGTCATAAACTCGTGTCTTTGTTAGACCTCTGCAGGTGTCCCACCATCAAAGGGACCCGCCCGAGCTTCTGGGGAAGATGAGGAGGGGAGAGCAGCCCACAACGCCATCCTGGCAGCCAGAGGAGCGCCACTGGCAGGACGCGAGGCCTTCTTCTGAAGTGACATCCTCTCAGGAGCCAGACGACCTCCCATATCCCTGTGAGAGCCTTCACTTGGCAGGCGCAAGGTCGCCCAGGAGCCAGGCCAGCTGGGCTCCTGGTTCTGCTCCAGGCAGGACCCTTGAGGTCAGGGGGATGACACTGCAGGCTGCAGCGCCCCAGGGGACCCTGGGTCCTGGGCCTGCCCTCCACATGAGGGTCCCTACCCCATACCCACTGTTCCTCCCCCCAGGGCCTCCTACCCCAGTAGGTTTCTTTGGGCCCTTGGGGGCCCTGCCATCTGTGCCTCCCGCCATTTTCCTGCCTGGGGTTGGTCTGCTAGTGTGCTGTGGCTCCGTGGTCCCCATGCCCACCACACCTACTACCTTTATGCTGGTGCTTCCTCCCCCTCCCACCCTGCCAGGTGGCTGCTGCCCCAGCGTCACCTGCCTCCCAGGCTTCCCACCACAGATGCCTGTGTCCCAAGGCTTCCCACCACAGATGCCTATGCCCGCAGGCTTCCCACCACCCATGTTCATGCCCTTGGGGTGCCCTGCCCTCAGGGAACGCCGCAGTTGAGGAAATGTTGTAGTCCAATAAAAGCACAGAAGGACTAGCTGCCATCTGTGTGAGTGATGTTCCGTGACCACGTCACTCGTCGGTCTTTGCCTAGAACAGTCCTCTGAGGGATCCATGGCTTGTGTCTCAGCAGAAACCTCACAACCACGACCCTCCCCACACGGACACAAACCCCTAGGATGAGCTCACGTAGCTTCTGAGTCTGAGGAGCCTCCAGACCACGCTCATCTACTCACCAAAGAGATTTTAGGCAGACATCCTAATGGCCTTTTTTGAAACGAGGTGCCCCCCCAACTTTGGAATTTGGCTCAAGGGAAGAGAGTGCTGACACCAGCCCAGGAGACACAGGCAGAGCTCCTGGATCAGCAACCATCTTTCCTGCCTCAGAGACCTCCAGGACAAGATCTGTGTGTGTGTGTGTGTGTGTGTGTGTGTGTGTGTGTGTGTGGAGGAGTTGGATTGTGGTCCACAATGGAAGGGGGACCTTGGGGCAGAGCCTGGGAGTCAAAGTAAGTACCTAAAGAAATCTGAAGGGAACTCCTGGGCCAAGAAAAAGAATAGGGACCCCTCATCTGGCATATTCCATCAATCTTGCCAGGCCCTCGACCTCTGAGTCTGAGAGATCCCTCTCACTAACTTCCTCTCGGGAGTGTCAGGGAGATGTCAGGAGTGATCAGACTGAAATACCCCTATAGAGTAGGGTTCTTCCTAACTCTCTCAATGATGTACAGAATGTCCCGCGCCGCCCTGACATTGCTGGGAGACCCAGTTGGGAAACTGAATATGCTAGGTCCAATATGGGGTATTCTTCCTTAGTGATGTGTCAGCATCCAATCTGAGAATGTCCTGGAGGAAACTGCCTATGTAATCGCTGTGAGGACACCCGGCCTGGACAGCTCCCAGACAGCAATAGTCCCACATGTCTGATCTGATGGGAGGGGGTTGGCCTGAGAGGGTGGCCAGGTGATCACAAGTGGGGCGTGGGGAGTCCACCACTAGACTGAGTCAAAGGAAACTCTGAGGACTCTGAACCTCAGAATCCTCAAAGAGCATTCTGAGACATCACCACCCTTTAGACCTAGAAGACCTCAGAATGGCTCCAGGACAGAGACTGCCCCTCCAGTCGTCTCTACTCTCTGAGAGGGCTTAGTGGTCCTCGGAAGATCATCAGAAGACGGGTCTAGGTCCTGACTGAGTGTGAGGAAAGTTCCCTGATAGAGGACTGAGCCTCCTCCTGGCCCCAGATCCCTGAATACAGAGGTCCCCATAGGAATCTGCTCACGGGCTCCTCCCTCAGGACTAGGTGCAGGAGAGGTACCTGGAGGGCAGGCCATCACCCAATTGTCTTCCTGTCTAGTGGGGGGTGGGCATGACTCCTTGAGGAATCAAGAAGATGAAACCCAGGGGTTTGTGCCTGAAGTGTGTGTCACTGACCCTGCTCCTCCTTCCCCTACTACACGGAGAGTCTGAAAGAAGAGGGGGATGAGGGCTGGAGCCCCAGTCCTGCCATGGCTGTGTACTGTTCTTGGGGACATTGAGCATCTCCTAATCTGCAGATCTTGGGGCCAACCACCCCCCCCCGCCCCGTCCAGTGAGTTTGAACAGTGGTCAGCAGTCTGAGGGGGGCAGGGCAGGGGGGGGTGGGTGCAGCCTGCTGTCCAGGAGAACCTGAAGGTTTCCTCGTCTTTGCATTTCTCCTGAATATTTCCACTGTTGTCTATTTATTTTTTAAAAGCGTGTTCTTGGAAATTAGGCCACTGTGTACAGAACAGGTCCCCAGCAGATGGATTCCACATGCCTCTCCTCAAGAGAGAGTTGAGGGTTTCTACATCTCTCGTGATGTACACTCCCAGAAACAAACAGTGGTTCTTCTACCCTGTACCTGAGGGTGGCTGAGAGGGGCTAGACTCAATGTCAGTGAATGCTGTTTTGCTTTCAGGTGGAGAAGGGAGCCCTGGAAAGTTAGTGTTGCCTGAGTTTCTGTGTGGGGAGATGCTGAGAGTCTGGAGGAAATAGAGAAAGGAGATGGATGTGCAACATGGTGGATGCAGTCACTCCCTGAAGGGTGCCCTGACAAGTGGTTCAGCTAGCAATGCCGGGTTATATGCATCTCACCAACCAAAAATGAGAGACAGGGGAACATGGGTGCCACCTGGTGTTCTCTGTCTGCTAAGTCGGTGTCTTTGAAGCATAGAAAAACCTGGACGAACGAATGAAATATGCCAGAGGGGAAGCCCTCCAACCCCCCCACCCCACCCACCTCAGGACAAGTTGGGAGAGTGGCCCCTTGCATGTGACCCCTGTTTGGACCGAGTATGCCCACCTGCAAGCAGTCCTGAGAAGTGAAGTCAGGTCCCTCCACAGAGGGGACGTTCTCCCGAGGTCTCAGACTGTGCATTGTGGGGACTCACAGCAAGGAGCAGATGGCTGATGGGGTGGGAAGAATCAATAATGGGACTTTGTTAGAAAAGTAGCAGGGAGGTAGGAAGGGAAGGAGTTGGACCAAGACTCGAATTCTAAGAGTGTTGGGCGATCCCCAGCTAGGGCGGCCCTGTGGAAAACTGAGGACTGGGAAGAGAGTATATGCAGACCCATTCTCTATGCTCATATTTAAGAAACCTGGAAGGCCAGGATGCACACTTACAGGGAGGTCTTCATGTTCATGGGGTGAAGACTCATCCATCTCCTAGGTAAAAGTTTGTTCCCACTGTAATAATGACAATTTTAAGACACTGCTTGCAAGATCATGGTTGTTACTATATATGCTTGAAGGTTAATTGTGTGAAGAGGACATACTTGAAGGCTGCCTGCCATTAAGAGCAATCAGATCCTATTGTCTGTGCCACCCTAAGCAGGGCCCACGTCCTTCTGACAAGGATCTCAATTGTTACCCTAGAGAAGAGCTCAGGGACACTTAAGATCAAACCAGCTCAGAGAAAATCATGGTTAGGCTTTTATCTTTTTATTTTATATATAAATGATTTTATTGGGACTCTTACACCTCTTATAACAATCCATACATCAATTGTATGAAGCACATTTGTATATGAGAGGTTGAAACGGAAGGAGACAGCTCCGTCAGAGATGAAAAGTAGAGATATTCTTTATTGAGGTAGGAGGACTTTTGGGAGGGGAAGGGACAGCAGAGAAAGGGACAGGAGCATCTTGAGCTCCTGGGCGAGTTCTGAGGACCAAGAGTTGGGCCAGGAAAGGTGCACCCTGTTTTGGGGTGGTGGGATATATATAGGGTATGATCTAAAGGCATGTGGGTTGATAAAGGGAGGGAGTTTGGAGTTTGGAGATGATTTGCTTACTACAAATCATCTTGTTTTACAAACTTGCTTCCCAGAATGCTAGGGAGAGGGGCTATACCCTTCCTGGGGAGAGAAGCTCCGTGAAATCCCAGAGGCAGGAGTTACAAAGTTCAGCAGGCTGTTCATCTCCTTCTTGTTAGACTTGTGCAAAGGGGTGCAAGGGGTTGCAGGTCCAGGGGGCTGCCTGGTACAACTGGCCCAAACAGTTCATCTGTTGCCATCATCATTTTCAAACCATTTGCTTTCTACTTGAGCCCTTGGTATCAGCTCCTCTTTTTGAAAAAAAAAATCATTCTATTGGGGGAATCATAGAAATTTTATGACCCATACATCTATGTATCCGTTGTATGTAAAGTATATTAGTACATTTGTTGCCATCATCTTTCTCAAAACATTTTTTCTACTTAAGCTTTTAGTATTAGCTCATTTCCCTACTTCCCCGCTTGCCCCTCCTTCATGAACCCTTCATAATTTATAAATTAATATTTTTGTCATATCGTACATGGTGTCTCCCTTCACCAACTTCTCTGTTGTCCGTACTTCAGGGAGGAGGTTATCTGCAGATCCTTATAATCAGTTCCCCATTTCTAGTCCACCTTCCCTCCACTCTCCCTGTTTCGATACTCTCACCACTGATTCTGAAGGGAACATCTGTCCTGGATTCCCCATGTTTCTGGTTTCTATCTTTACTAGTGTACATCCTGTGGTCTAACTAGATTTGTAAGGCAGAATTGGGATCATGATGGGGGGGAGTATTTAAGAGCTGGAGGAAAGTTGCATATTTCATCATTGCTACACTGTACCCTGACTGGCTCATCTTTGCCCTATGACCCTTCTGTAAGGGGGTGTCTCAGTTCCTCCTCTTCACCCCCTCCTCCATGTTCCCCCCTCATAAATCCTTGATAATATATGTTCATATCTTGCACTGTCTGCTATCTCCCTTCACCAAGGTTTCTGTTATTTGGGGAGGGGGGACTTATATGTCGATCATTGTATTCAGTTCCCCTTTTCTCCCCCTTCTCCCCTACCTCCCCTCTACCCTAATTGTATCACTACTCCCATTTCTTTTTTCTAGGACAGTAGTTCTCAACTTTCCTAATGCCATGACCCTTTCATACAGTTCCTCATGTTGTGGTGACTCCCCCAACCATAAAATTATTTTTGTTCCTACTTCATAACTGTCATTTTGTTACTGTTTGTTTGGGCTGGGTCCAGACCAGACAGCCCCTTCACACAGCTTATCTCCCCAGAAAAGGGACAGCCCCTTCACAGAGCTTTTCTCTCAGGATAGGCCTGTATGGCCTCCTCCCTCAGTGTTCGAGGGGGTGGATCTGCCATGTGCTAACCGACCATATCCTGACTCAGACCCTGCAACTGCCACCTCAGAAAACCTCATTCCATTTATCGGTACATAGGTCATTGGCTCAGACCCTATATATGTCCCACTGCCTCACTGCCAGGCGTGCTTCCATAACCTACTTGCTGGGTTGTGGAGCTTTCTGGGGGAAATGCTCCCGTCCCTTTCTATGCTCTCCCTTCCCCTCCCCAAAGTCCTTCCCTACCTCAATAAAGCCTTTCTTTACTTTTCATTCCTGACTGAACTCTATCTCCTTTCTGAGACTTCATTTTAACCTCTCATTGCTATGAATTGGGCGGCCTCCGTGAAAAGCTCATTTGAGTCCCCAAATGGGGTCTTAACCCACAGGTTGAGAACCGCTGCTTCAGGAGTTTGTCTGATCTGGATTCCATGTGTCCCGAGCTCTTATCTCTACCAGTGTACATGCTCCAGTCTAGCCAGCACTGAAAGGCAGGTCCTGATACTACGGGGTGAGGAAGCCCTAAGGAACTGTTAGATCTCTCTCGTGGGAGAAGTAACTTGTTTCTTGACTTCCTGAGAGAAAGAATTCACTCAAAACCCTGGATTGTATCCAAGTGAGTTTTATCAAAGACAGAAGAAGCTTCAGGTTTACACAGGCATACTCAGGACACTTCACCCCCACATAGCCTACAGAGAAGCTGCTAGAGAGAGGACAAAAATCACCGTGGGCTCTGGATTCTGCCTTTTCAGTTCCTCCACCGGGAGGTGTGGTCAATGATCCTGGTCAACCCCATTGGCTGAATTGAATTCATCTGCTCCACATGGGCCAATCTAGGTGTAACGTCCACCTAGATGTACCACTCCTTCCTGACCGGAAGCTTTAACCTCTGAGCATGTGCAATAAGCACTCCAGTCCCTGTACTAGCTACCTATCATTCCCCCCTGAAGAGGTAGGGACCCAAATCGATAGGGTACTGGGCGACATCTCTAGCTACATCCTGCTGGCAAAAGGCGCAGAGGGGGGGCTTTGGGTTCACACCCTTTCTACTCTGTTGGAAGGAATTTTTCACTCAGGGCCCAGGATGATTAAGGGAGAGGTGGTCCAGGAACTGGTACACTTGGTTCAGAGACCTTGGTAACCTTGGTAACCTGAGAACTTTTGGAAGAAACAAAACAGGTAGACCGTTTAGGTGACACAGGGGTGGGCTGTGATATAGCAATACCAAAAAGCCTACAAAAGGTTCCGCAGGTCCCTGGTGAATCATTGTCACCTTGGCATAATTAATGTCCCTTTGTCTACCTGACTTTAGTCCACTTGTGATGCACACCAGGAAATATTCCCGTGCCCACTTGTCCTGAGACTCACTATGATTCCAGTTGCCTCCCAGAAATCAAGACAGGGGAAGACATGCAAGCTCTCAGAAAGGTAAACACAGAAAGGAAGACATAAAGTTCCATATACCAATAAGAATAGATGAAAAGACAGATACACAAAGTTGGGGCTATCACAATATATTTCACATGGCCCGAGAGTCAGTTGCGGAGACCATCCACCTCCGCAGTGTTTTGGTGGAAGGATTACAGCCTGGCCTCCTTTCCAGCTATGTGCCATCTCCCAAGGGTCATGAAGTCAAAAAAGTCCAGAAGGGGCCTGAAACCCGTGAGGCCAGGATGTGAGGGTCTGCTTCAGGAGAGTATACGGAGCTGCCTGATCTTATCTCTGAGTCACAGCAGCAGTATGGTAGCTCTCCCTCAGGGAGAAATTCCTAGGTCCTTGGTTTTGAGTGAGAAAATATTCACTCCAACGCCTGGATTGTGACCCAAGTGAATTCTACCAAAGATAGAAGAAGCTTGAGGTTTTACACAGGCACCTTCAGGGCACTTTACCCCCACATAGCCTGCAGAGGAGCAGCTTGAGAGAGACGGAAAAAGTTGTGGGAGGCAGACTTCAGATCCCACCTTTTCAGGTGCTCTGCTCAGAGGCATGGTCAATGACTCTGGTCGACCCCATTGGCTGAATTGAATTCAACTGGCCCACATGGGCCAGTCCAGGAGTAACACCCACCTAGGTGTACCACCCCTTCCTGGCCAGAAGCCCGAACCTCTGAGCATATGCATTGGACACCCCAGTCCCTGTGCTAGCTACCTAACAGAACCAAAGGAATGTTATGTGTTTCATTGGTGCTATGCTGTGCCCTGGTTTACTCGTACCTTCCTTGTGACCCTTCTGTGAGGGTCCTTTTGTCTACAGTTGGGTTTAGGTCTCTTCTCTGACCCCCCTCTTTATTAACAGTATTGTAAGCAGGTCATTGAATAAACAAAACGAGCAGAGACCAAGTATAGTTTAAGAATGTTTTAGGGTCCAAACCCAGACTCAGCACTGAGGAACCACAACAGCCTCTGTTGAGTGCCAGGTGTGGACCCTGAGCGTTGACTGGGGACAAAGTTTTATAAGCATACAGTTTGTTGGATCACACGGAAAGAATGTGGGACATTGCATTATCTTTTAGCTTGCACCAGCATGTGGTTTTTCTTTTATTATTATTATTTTTCATGTCATTCATTTATTATTTTCATATGGCTTTTCTAAGATGCTACAGGGTACAGAAGCGGAATATTTTGCAGTGTAAGCTTTCTTTTACACAAGCTTGGGATCATCCTGTTTTTTATTGCAAACCTAGAACAATTTCAGCTTCCTTCTCAGGACAATTTCGACTTCCTTATTACCCAGAACAATTCCAGCTTCCTTATCACTTGCCTCATCACATTCATCATCACATCCTTATCACATTGCTTATCACAATTATTTTGCTTTTTTGTCTTGGGTCTTCTGGTGTGTTACCTGATCCTGTCAACACCTCAAGAGCATGGATTGGTACACTTCTTCCATGTGGGTTTTGTTGCTTCCCTGATTGGTGGCCACAAGATCCCAGACACTGTATCTTCTAATAGCCAGGCACCATCAGCTTTCTGTACCACGTTTGCTTATGCATCCATTTTGACTTCAGTGATCATGTTGAGAAGGTGAGCATCACAGAATGTCAGGTTCGTAGAACAGAGTGTTCTTGTGTTGAGGGAGGAGTTGAGTAGAGCCCAATGTCCATCTGCTAACTTGATACTTAATATATACATAAAAGTATGAACATAGACCTATATCTCTATCATCACATATTAATATATTTACATGTATACATGCATATATTTATGCATCTATAAATATATTTTGTCTCCTAGTTCTTTCCTCTATTTCCTTTTATTTTCTTCTTGTCCCACTATCATGTTCAACCTTCATTAGGCTCTCAGTAATTCTTCCTGGTTACATTGTACTCAATCAGTCCCCACCAGGCATTCTACATCCTCCTTGCCATTGAGTTCAGATTTCCTTTTGTTCCCTTGTCCCTGAGCTTGTTGGCTTCCCCATCCCTTTCTCCCACCTCCCCATCTCCCTTGTTCAACTGGAACCATTGATCCCATTGCTTTCTCCTTGGGGTTGCTTATCTTGCCTACCTTATATAGATAGATATGAAAAAAAAGGAAGAGGAAGAAAGAAAAGAATAAAAGGGGGGGTCCTTATAAATAGTTCTAAGTCTGTATTTTGATTCATGTGTTTTCTGACTGAATCTGATGAGATGGCAAACCCTGTTACATATGTACCCTCTTGTCACATGTATGCCTCTATTACCTCCCCTTCCTATTACATGTGTCTACCTGTGTTAATCCGGTTAGACTAGAGAAACAAATTCATAAATATGCATGTGGCTGTAAGGGAAAGCCTGTAAGGTTAGGGTTAGTGTTAGGGAAAGGTTTATATACAAGAGAAAGCATCCAGTCCAGCCCAAGGTCATAAGTATATTATTAGCCCATATGTCCAACACCAGTCTATAAAGTCTCCTTCCAACTCACAAAGCACATAGAGTAGAAGCATCCCAGCGCTGGCAAGGGTCTCTGCATGGGTCCACATTTCCAGGGCCCAGGGTCCAACAGCAGGATCCATTGGTGGTAGAAGCATCTCAGCACTGACAGGGGTCTCTCTGTGGCTTCTCTGGCCCCAGAGGTCTGGTTCCATCAGGGCGAGCCCATGTGACTTCTCCTCTGGCTCCTCCAGGTTCCAGGACTCAGGATCTATCAGCATGCCCCCATCTTGTCTTGTTGGTAGACCAACTCCCAGAGACTGAGTCAAGTCTCTTTTCTTCAATTGGGAGATACCGCGGGACTTCCCAGAATTCTCAGGAGAAATTCAGGCCTACACAGAGGCCTCATTGGCTATCTCCAGATTGACAGGTTAGACTTCACCCCTACATTCCCAATCATGAAAATGACACATGAGTACATGACTGCCACACTACCTTTAGCTCATCCTTCTCCTGTTAGGTATTATGCCTCAATACAACCCCTTCCTGTTACCTATGTGCTTACCAGGGCTTGCATGCTCGAGATTATATAAAGTTGGGAAAGAATATGTTTGCCACCCCACCCTCACACACTCTGGTTCTAGTTCCCAAGGGAGAGGTGAGCACTTAGATGTCTTGTGTGTCATTTTAAAATTTACACAACTGCTCCCAGGACTCATTCTAGTTATGGCGGCTAGCCCCCTACAGGGCCCTCCACACCCAATGTAAGTAATGAATTCTTAGAGAAGAAAAGGAATTTGGGGTTGATTTAGTATTTGGTATACTATTTTTTTTTGTGGGCATCACTGCTCTCGGTGGTGGGAGTAGGAGGCCCAGTCCCACTGCTGGAATTGAACCTCCGTCCCGGTGGGCCGCAGTCCCGCACACAACCACTACGCCACCGGGGCTCAGCCCTTTGGTATACTATTAAGGTTCATAAGGTTTTCCATGGCTACTGCATTCAAAGTGGCTAACCACTTCCTTATTTGTTGACTGTTTTTAGCCTGGAAGCTCTGCTGAAACAAGCCTGCTTATTTTGGGTGACCTTGTTTGTATTTGAAATACAAGTTAGAAAGTTTTCAGCATCATAGCAACACACAAGCCACCACAGTATGATATCAGGAGGTGATCAATCCTCTGTAACACTTGCAGCAAGGGTTCAGCAGGTAGCTGTGCAGCAATAATTATTATTATTTATTATAATAATGATATAGAGACCTTGACAGAGAGAGAAAGTAACATTAAGAGTCAGACATACATAACATTAGAATAACATGCTCACCTCCTCCCCATATGGTGGTCTGCGTGGAGATGGAGAGGGACAGGGAGTTGCATGATGAGGGTGAGGAGCCGAGAGAGTCCGGTGCCCAGGGTCAGCAGCGAAAGTCAGAAGTGAGGGTCACAAACATTAATTTTCCCTGTTTAAGTAGCCTAACAGGGCACATCATTTCTCTAGTCACTGGTCAGTACACGCCACGAGTGGGAGCTGTCCTAAGGGCTATAATATGATAATGGTTTAGGGATGTCCCATGACTAAGAGGAGAGGAATGTGATAAGGAAGGACTTCGGACGCCCGGGGTTGGTGGACAGGTCTATATTGTTAGGGGTCATTGGCAATGACTCTTGAATCTCATCCATAGGCTTCGAGGAAGCAGATCATTCTCCTAACTTGAGTCATGCAAAGCCCTCTTAAAACTGGGAGTTTCAGGGAGTTTTAGCACACTAAATGTTGGTAAATTGCTTGCTTAATATTTTAGAGTATAATAATTGTGGAAAAGTTCTGTCTTCATCCCACAATACCTCCCTTTAAATATAAAATATTTGTAGGAGCAAAGTGATCATCTTCTATACATTTAGCGCTCTCAAGACAAATTCAATAGCCAAAACTTCAGGCTTATGATAAATATTTTGAATGTAGGCATGGGTTGTAAAATCCTTTCATGCCCATTTGCTATTGGTGAAGAATATGAGCGAGATGGGATTCCACAGCCGGAAGATAATACAGAGCCAATCATGAAAGATTGCTTTCACAGTTAAAGCTTTCGGCTGTGCAGTGGACAGTCATGCGCCAGCAGGAGACAACTTCACAGCAGCACTGAGCATCAAGGAAAAATGGGAGGCAAAATTACGAGAATGTGATTCAGACTTACCTGACATTGTGGAGGTCCCCCTCTACGTGGAAGTCAAGCCTTCAAGGCTTCCAGTGAGAATGGTCCGCTAACATTCCCTTCCCATATTGCCACTCCCCACAGAGTCGGCTCTGAGCATGAAGTTGAGAAGGGCTGCAGAGGCAGCACCGTTATCCTTCACACACCTCAGCTTTCTATAGAAGCAACACGTCAGAGCCAGGACAAAAATTACAACTATGAGCAGCCCTACAAGGCTGGAACTCAGACTATGAGTTTGGATCCGTGCACGCGGATCCAGCCCCCCTATGTCGTTCACCAATTGCCTGATAATGTCAGTATTAGGAGAAGCCTCAAGCTTGTCTTTGGATGTATAGAGTATAAGCTTTTTTTAGCTTAATAACATTTACTGAAATGTATTTCTTAATCTTTTCCAAATATTTTCTAATCAAATCCCAATCATGCAATATGACCAATATCTAATGAAGTGTCTCCCTTAGACCCTTATAAATGTTCCCTCAGCAAATCACAATCAAGCATTGTCACATTATACAGATACAGGGTTACATAGAAATCAATTACATTCCAATCACATTTTAGCATCAATCAATAAGGTCCAAAATGTTGATCTTTCAGCAAAAGTATAGTCTGTAGTGATTGTCCAGTGGCTCTTGTAGAAAATGTTCAATCGTGATAGAGTTCCAGAATGTCCTTTAGACAGTATCAGTGATGGAAGAAGCATCTCAGCAGGCAACAATCGTTTTTCTCTGGATTCTGGGAGATCTTGAAGTTCAGGATTTCTTCAGTGATGGCAGGCTCAGATCACAGCATCAACTTCTCTCTTCTCTTCTGGACCTTTCTGGCTGGAGAGAACTCCACTATCTCCTTTACCTGTGAACACATAAACAAAGAGAGCCTTCCCTTTTGGGTGTCAGCAACCTGGAAGTAGAATTGTGGTTAAGGGATTTCTCCACCTCTTCTGTGTTATTCCTTCTCCAAACATAGTTGTATTTTCCTGAAGTGAGTTTATCAGCTTTATTCTGCAAGAATATAAATACATGGGCCTTTCTCCAAGTGATTATTGAACCTGGATCCCAAACACGATTTTCACTCTCCTTGGATCTTTCAGGATCAGCTTTCTCTGTAGGAATGAACACGTATTTACCTGCCTTAATTTTGTTACAGTTTTTTACAAAGGAGAAAAAAATTTTGGTTAAGATTATTAGATATAATTTGTGACACATATTTCTCTTCTCCTTTCGTAATAATAATAAGGGTTTTAAAGACATTATAACATATATCAGGAAACTTCCTTGATTCCAAATCAGTGAGGTTTGCTATGTTGTTGTTATGTAGATTTTGGCTGTCAGCTCTCAGAGAAGTGGGAGAGCTAACCAATTGCTCTTTACCAAACTCTGGATTATTTAAAATTTTGTACAAATTCTTAAGAAACTTATTTAGCTATAGAGGCAACTTACCAAACAGACATTTCTTCTCTAATTTTACCAATAAAGTTACAGGTTTGATAAAGCTGTATTGCCCTTCAGGCGTTCCATACTGTAGGCTTGAGGGAGTAACTTTAAATTCATCCCCTTCAATTTCTAAATCCATGTGGAAGTGCTGCTGTCTCCCCACTACCACACTGTTAACGACCCTTTGATTTAATATAGGGTAGTCAAACATAGGCATTGTTTTCTGATCAGCAAACACATTGATTCTAGAAATACAAGGAAACACAAATTGATTTAAGCAATATTCCTTTACAAACCATGATATATCACACTCTATTACTGCCTTAATTTCATCATTATAATCCTGATTAATAATTCCATTAACCTTCGGAAAACTTTTAGAATTAAGATTAGATCTTCCTAATAAACATTCCATAGTTCTTTTGGGTAGTGGACCCCAGGTACCACTCTTAATAATTTCTGATTTGATTACAGCTTTTGGTTTTTCCTCATTATTCTCATCGACTTCAATATCACTCTTAGTTCCCTGATTTCCTTCAATACCTAGGCTAAATCTTCCTGAGAAGAACTGCATTACTCTCTCCATAAAGTCCTGATCTTTAAAATCAACGGGCTGCTGTTGTGGGTTCTGAGTCTTTACTTGCTCCTTTAAACTGACTGCCGCAAGGGCAGAGGCTGGCTCTTTGCAAGCTTTGTTAGCCCTGATCTGCCATGAGGCCTCACCATACATGCTATTTTTCTCTGAAATTCTCTTTGCTCCCCAAGGCACACACCTTGCTTTCTGAGCTCTGCTGGGCGGGGCTTGGACCTAGCTTTTCTCTCTATTTTTCTGTCGGGAAGCCTTGACTAGTGGCAATTCTTCACTGCTGGGTTTTGAGAAACATAGACTTGCCCAATTAGTTCTCTATTTTCTTTCAAACGTAAACTTGGTGGCCCAGGTCCGTGCTCTGACTCAGGCTGCAAACTCCTACTTGAGGCGATTTTGAATGGCCTGCCCGTCCTGCACTCCCTGTGAAGATGACCCGTCTTTCCACAACGGAAGCTCTTTTATTTAGGTTTTGGGTACTCTGCTAGGGCATTTGCCATGCTTCTGCCTGCCTGCGTATTCTCATGTAATCTAACAATGTGCCCTGTTCCCTACAAGAACGCAGAGCATCTTTACAGACTTTATTAGAAAAATCATAAGAGAGCTGATGTACTATTTCTTTCACTGCACGAACATTTTTTGCACACTTAGAAACAGAGACTTCTAAATGGAATAAAAATTCATCAAAGTTTTCATCATTCCGCTGTCTCATATTCATATAACTTGACCTTCTTTCTTCTGATGGAGTTATTAATTCCCAAGCTTTCAAACAAACCTCTCTTACTTGACCTATCGTCTGTTCTGAAAACTGAAGCTGAGACTCAACTGTGATGTAATTCTCATCTCCTAGCAGTTGATGAATTCCTCTATCTATTCCACCCTCAGCATTCCTACGAGCTTGTGAATGGACTGACTCTTTCCACAGTAGCAGATATTGCAAATACTCCTTAGGATAGAGACACATTTCTGCCATGGCTCTCCAGTCAATAGAGATGCAATCCTCAAACTCCGCCAAAGACCTTATCATGCTAATCACATAATGGGTGTCAGGGCCATAGTCACTGACTGCTTGCTTGATATCTTTCAGCAGCCCAATGGAAAAATCACTGTGAATTCCTTTTGGGTGTCTCCCATAAGGCTGACTGATAAAAGCTCTGATGGGACAAGACATTCTAAATTCTAAATCTCCTTCTTGTGCTATGCTTTACTCCACTTGCAAGAGTAAAGGTGCATTCCTATTCTTTGTTTCAATATTTTTTATTTTCTGATCTGATTTTCTCTACCTGTATATCTTGAAACTCCACCATTCCTAGACTAAATCCCCTAGTTTGCATTCTTTTAGATGTAATCTCACTTCTACCTCCAGCACTGGCTTGTTTAGCTGTTTTACGATCTCTGGTACTTTTACTAAACTCTAGCAGGGGTGCTATCTCCCCATTCTAATGCAGGCTTAGGTTTCTCAACTCTGTTCAAATTAATTTCTTTATTTGCCTGAATTAATCTAATATTCTTTGCTTTCTCTACCTTTGAAAGCAAGGTAACTTCTTGGGACTACTTAACAATCTCGGTTTGGACCTTGGAATTCGCTACTTCCAGTGCCTTATCACCTTTAAGTCTTAGAGCCCTGCAGTGCCCTGAGGACATAGAGGCTTCAGCCTTGAGGTCTTGCTTAGAATCAGAGGCTTTAGATAACTAATCAATCCCAGTTTCTTCTGTTCTTTCTAAAGTTTCACTAACTACTTTATACTCACAGAGGCTTTCATTTGCTTTTCTAGCTTTGGATAGTTCACAGTCTGCTCACTAGACCAAGAATTCTCTTTCTCTTCCTTCTGCAGCTGCTCTAGCACTGCTTTGATCTGCACCCACAGATACCATGCCTGCATGGAAATCCTACGTCCTTCCCTGTGTGTTTTTCTTAAGTAAAATGCTATCTCATCCCAGATCTCTTTATCAAGAGTTCCTGACTCCGGAAAGGCAGGATAAAACCTCTTCACAACTTGAAAAAACTCTTTTAACTTCTTATTCGTTACTATTATATTTTGCTTTTTTTAAGAGGTGGCAAAGAGTAGAGTTATATTCCGACTCCTTACTCTTTGTTTAACCCATATCTCACTCCGACTAAAACTCACTTCAACAAACAATATTCCCGATTCAACCTCACAGTCCGATGAGGCCACACAGCTGTTGAATGGGATTTGACTCAAAAGAGACCTTCCATTGAACTGCCTACACATTGAGCGCTATGTATCAGAGGGTGATCAGTCCTCTGATATACTCACAACAAGGGTTCAACAGGCAGCTGTGCAGCGATAATTATTATTTATTATGATAACGATATAGAGATCATGACACAGAGAGAAAGAAAGTAACATTACGAGTCAGACATACATAAGTTTAGGGTAGCATGCTCACCTCGCCCCATATGGTGGTCCGCGTGGAGATGGATAGGGAGGAGTTACATGATGAGGGCGAGAAGCCGAGAGCGTCCGGTGCTCAGGGTCAGCAGCGAGGTTCAGGAGTGAGGGTCACGAACATTAATTTTCCCTGTTTAAGTAGCCTAACAGGGCACATCATTTCTCTAGTCACTGGTCAGGACACGCCGCTAGTGGAGGCTGTCCTAAGGGCTATAATATGATAATGGTTTAGGGATGCCTCATGACTAAGAGGAGAGGTATGTGATAAGGAGGGACTTCAGACTCCTGGGGGTAGGTGGACAGGTCTATATTGTTAGGGGTCATTGGCAATGACTCTTGAATCCCATCCTTAGGCCTCGAGGAAGCAGATTATTCTCCTAACTTGAGTCATGCAAAGCCCTCATAAAATTGAGAGTTTCAGTGAGAATGGCTAGCACACTAAATGTTGGTAAATTGCTTACTTAATATTTTAGAGTATAATAATTGTGGAAAAGTTCTGTCTTCATCCCACAGTATGACAAACTGAAAAACAAATGGTGACATGGGAACAATTGCGAGGCTGGCCTAAGACCAGGCAATGGTTTGTCCTTTTGTGCATTGGGTTGCTATGGTAATAACAACAGAACTTGAAAAAAACGGACACAACTGAGGTTCATATGGTATGGAGGTCTGGATAGTGACAGCCTTCCCAAAGGAAAAGGTGGTGGTGGCTGTGATCAATAGATTCATAGACAAAACTGCCAGGGGCTGTGCCTGTACATCCTGGCAGTCCGTCAGCACAGGGCTAAGAAAAGCATTCCACCTGAGGCTCAGTGGCAGGGCGATCTGTTCAGGACGACACGGCTTGCAGGTGTCAAGGTTGAAAGCAGTACCAAGAATAGGGCATTGACTGTGGGTTTATTCTTCTGGGTTCCTACAGCCTGGTCATGGGTTCTTGGAGAGCCCACTGTACCTATGGGCCTGCATCTTTGTTCTGCCCCAGCACGTTCCTACATCACAGCCCCTTCCCTGGCTCCTTCTTCTTGCGCTAGTGATCTGACTGTGGCAGCCTGGTCCAGAATGGCCCCTTCAGTCCAGGTGAACATGTGGAGGTTCTGACCCAAGTGTAGCTGGACCCTGATTGGGCTTGTTTACTTGGATTCAGTCCCCTTAGTTCAAGGACTGAATTTTATACAAAGAATTGAGACGAAGAAGGTCTTCTTAGGATACTGAATACTTGGAGGAGATTTCTGGGGACAGGGAGGGGGTGCGGACACATGGAGGTGGCAGCATACAAAGGAAAGTTCAGGAGACTCTGCAATACCCTAGATCATTGGGAGTAAGGGACAGGACAAAAATGCGAGTGTGTTCCATGAAAACATGTCAGTTTGGACAAATAGAAATTAGAGAGGGCATGCCTACAAGAAGAAATGATGTGTTCCAAGGCAAGGGGCAGGAAAGCACAGAGCAGTGAAAGAATTGCTTACTTGATCTGGAAGGGGTCCATTATGTTGGATGGGAGGAATGAATGATCACTGTGACATGGTAACCAGAGGCAACACTAGCCTGGGGCCTGGAATGCTGGCGATGTGATCCAGTTGTGACCAGTGAGAACCAATGAAATTTTAATGATCAAGATGACCCTCTCATACGTAGTCACCCAATGGATTCAGATTCATAAGGACCTTAAAGGACAGCATAGAATTTTCTCATAGGGCTTTCTAGGCCAGGTTAGTCAGATCTATTTGCTTTGCTCCCTGCCTCCACATGCCTCTAGCCACCAAATCCCACCAATCCTACCTTACCCAACACCCATACACTATCCTGACATGCCAATGTCAAAGGTGGAGGCCTTTATCCTTTCTTGACTTCTGATCAGTCCCCCACCTCTAGCCATGCCATAATACCCTACGCACTGCTGATGAACACAGTTTCTAGAAACCTAGGCAGGACAGCTGAGCTAGGCTATCTGGGATTTCTGTAAGGAAGAGGAGGACATCTCACGTTGCAAATCAGCCCATCTGAGTACTGCTTCTGGGAGGAAGCTCTGGTGCACCAGCTAACATCCAAAGGGCAGGACATCTGAGACTTTATGAACTGTTCCCCTTGGAAGGGTGGGCAGTCAAGCTGAGGACAAAAAGGATGAGCGGGACACTCTGACCCCCTCTCTGAAATCTGTCCGAATGGTCAGTGAGCTCTGCCTGACTCACAAAAGCAATCTTCAAAGAGTACTTGACATTATCACCATTCCTCAGAGGAGCTCACAAAGGAGCTCCATCCTGTCTCCCCCACTGACCTACTAATCAGTTACCCCTTTCCCAACAGGGCTGAAGAGGGTGAGAAGTACAAAGGCAAGAAAAACAGGTCTCTGACACTTCCCTGGCCATCTGAATCTCCCAGCCCTCTGCAACAAGGAATAGAATCCCATCTGGGTGAAAGGAAGCAAAAGCTGTCTGTGCGAGAGTGCTGAGACAGAGAGATGAGGATAGGGAGAGCCAGGATGGAGAGGTGGAGGAGGGAGAGACTAGAAAAGTAAAGAGGAGGGGAAGGGAGAGGAGAGAAGTGCAGAGATGAAATCAGGCCCGAGAGGGGATGAAACAAATTGCTACCCATGATTACTTGCTTTGGAGACTGAGAAGGGCAAGGGAATGAAGTCATTTCAGGATTAGCTCTCTTCAATCCTGGAAGGGATAATCTATGATCTTTTTATCTCCTCAATTCTGTCTGCTTTTTTATTGTTTGCACGATACAGACAAAAGAACATCTTTTTATGACAAGAAACATGATATTGCTGAAAAAGATGGTGAACAGTTCAGGTGGGCATGGCCAGAATTGAACTTTAAGTCACCAGGGAAGATCCTTTTTGTCTCTTTTAAATCCTTCAGACCACCATTTCTCCCCCTGTTGTACTATGCTGACCTCCAAGGGTTGTGATGGTGGAAGTTGTATCACTGCAGATTTCAGCTGAGTTTCCAGACTAAGAACAGACTTGAAAGACAGAATAGGTGGGCCACTCCTGTGGGACTGGCCACTGAAAGTGTCAAGCACAACTGTGGACCATTGTCTAATGTACTGCAGAAAGATGAGACACTCAGGCTACAAGGCAATCAAATCATGGTTTGGAAGGGCTGCTTCTTCAAAGTAGAGTAGAAACTGACTTGTTGGCAATTAGCAGCACAACAACCTAGGAAGTGAAAGGATGTATTACATTGGGTGGGCAGACCTATTAAGACTAGGTTTTCAAAGTGTTAGAAAGCATGTTGATTAAGTTTCTACCAAACCCTCTGTGAACCTCACCATGGACTAACCATCATGATGACCATAGATAATGACCTTACAGGGGACATGGTAAACCCCAAGGGACACACCAGAAGGGCTTGAAATGGAAGCCTAACTGAACGAACTGGGCCCGAGCTCAAAATTACCTGTAGCTGTTGGACTAAGGACTGAAATTCCTTGATGGGACAGGAAGCAATGATGGCCACCCCAAGACTATGGAAATGGTGATCATGTGACCTTGGGTGAGATCCCTGGCTTAGTGTGTGTACATTTAAAGGGGACCCTGAGTCACCATACATTTAGAATGTCAATGCTCCTCTTCCAGTAATAAGACAGATATTAATTAGCTAGGCAAGTGTATACCCTTGTAAGGAATGTTGCAGGAAAATTTCCCTGAGCACCAACCCCCAAGCTTGATGTAAATGGAACTCAATTAAGAAATCAATGTGTACAAAACAACAACTCACGGATTGCAGCTTGCACTTGGACTATGCTCCTTTAAACTCCTTATAGCAACAGTACCTTAAGTTTTGTGCAATTAGACAAATTAATGATGTCAATGCTGTAGCTCTATATCCCAGAGAGGAGTGAATGGCTATGTTCTTCTTTTTTATTGTTTTGGGATTTTTGTTGGTTTATTTTTGTTGCTCCTGTTTTGGTTTTTTGTTGTTATCAGATGACCACTAAAGTAAACTGGAGTCATTCATAAACAGTGGACAAGCAGATGGATCCCGGACTCCCATGTCTCTAACCCCAATCCAAGAAGAGTTAGTTCTTAGAAGCTGGTCCTGCTCGATATGATACTTACCTTTCTGAAGAGATCCTTGAAGATGTTGTAGCAAATGTGGTGAAGAAAACAGATGGTGCCCCGCTATCAATTGGAATAGAGCCTAAGGTCTCAAAGGCTTATATTCAAACAAACCGTCATCTAAGTGAGTTGTCAGCTATGTCCAAATCAAAGAACCACACCAATCTGTGTGATCCAAAGATGAAAATTAAAAAATCCAAATATAACGAATGGGAAAAGTATCAGAATTTAAATTGTGACTGCTTAATTTGTAGAAGGCTATGAAGACCAGTAGGAGCCCAGAATCCATCAGCACAGTATCTAGTCAGATCAAGCCTCCGATAAATCCCCTCTGGCCACAGGTGAGGGACACAAACAGCTTTACTATCAGAGATTGATATAAACTTGAGGATGATGCATTGAACTATGGTATAACATGACCCATTAGTATGTGTTCTAAGCATAAATATTTCTTGCTTGTTCCATGACCAAGATTTGTACTCTGGCTATGTTAGTCCGGGTAGACCAGAGAAACAAATTCATGGACATTCATATGTGTATAAGAAAGGGTTTTATATACAAAAGTAATCAAACATCGATAAACTATCCCAGCCCAGTCCAGATCAAGTACATAAATGTGGTATCAGTCCAGATATCTGATAACAATCTATAGATTCCTCTTCAGACTCACAAAATCCATGCAATGATGCCAAATGCAGGAAGATCACAGCTCATTGGGTAGGAAGTTTTGTGGATCCAGTGATGTTGTAAGCACCTCCGTGCTGGCAGGGGTCTCTATATGTTTCCTCCAACTCCTAGGACTCTGACTACAGTATCAGGGTAGCTTCATGTGGTTTCTCATCAGAAATGTCTCACAGGAAGTAAGCCAGTTTTCCACCTCTTGGAAACTATTTCATCTCCTTTGAACCTCCAAATGAAGTCATCAAACTGCGACCTGATTGACAGATAAACTCCACCTCTTCACTGGTAAGTCTCAAATTGACAACAGATTATGTAATTACCACACTGGATTTTAAAATATTGCTGGTGGTTTTTTCTTTCATGCTGTTCATCTTTATATTAAATATTTTCTTCTCTTTAATTTAGTTTTGTTTTGATTGTTTGTTAGGTTTTCTAGCTTATGAAGCACAGAAGAAATGGATGCAAAAGAAAATAACTGATGTCTATTGTTTATTGGGGGTGCAGGTATGGAGGATGAGTAGAATTGGGGATAAAACAATGAATGTAGGAGGGGAAGGAAGCATTAGATCTGATTGTGATGATGTATATACAACTCATTTTTAAAGCTATCTAACTCTGGAAGTGTATGCTAGGTAAGTTTTGAATCAAGAAAATTACTGAAAGGGGAAAAAAAGTTACTCAATGATTACCATGGGTGGAGGAAGAGTTTTTTCTTAGGGGTATTGAGTTGATGCTAACGGTGGTAGAATAATTTGGAAAAAGATGTCAAGAGTGGTTTCAGAATGCTGAGTACAATTAATGGCACAGAATTATACATGTAAAATTTGTTGAATTGGAGAATGTTTTGTTGCTGACATTTTGCCACAATTTACAAAATAATGACACTAATAACAATGAGTACAAGTAAGAAGAAATATTCTAAAATTGATTTTGTGGTAATGATTGCACATCTCTTCTTGATATGATTGAACTATTGAATTGTATGGTACATGGATGAAGTGCCAATATAATTGTTTAAAAACAAAGAATTTACATAAAGAAAATAGCTTTAGATAAACAGTTACAAAAAGATAACAGCTTGAGGGTTATGGTGTGCCTGGCCCCAATTATGCCATTTTCAATAATCTGTGCAGCTGATAGCTGGACAATGAGTAAGAAGGACTGAAGAATTGATGTATTTGAAGTGTGGAGCTTGCGAAGAATATTGAAAGTATAAGGACTCTAGAAGAATACACAAAGTTGTTTTGGAAGAAGTCCAGAAGAATGCTCCTTAGAAGTGAGAATGGGGGAAAAAAATTAAAAATAAAAAAAAAAGAAGTGAGGCTGGGGAGAGTTTGTCTCTCGTGCTTTTGACATGTTCTCAGAAGGACAGCAAGCTTGGTAAGGTAGAGGGGCAGCAAAAAGGAGGAAGGGCCTCCCGGAGATGGACTACCACCGCAGCTGTGTCAATGGACGCAAAGGGAAATGCAGCTGGGAGGGTACTACAGAAAGAATCAGGCGGCATTTCCTTTTGTTGTTCATGCGTCCTTACGAATCTGCTAGCACAGAACAAGACCCACCACCTCTGAGGCTGGGCTGTGGGCAAGACTATTTGCCACGTAGATGCCACATTTGATGTCATTGCCTCAGTGAGACTGAGAGTGTTATGAGCTGCGTTTTACAGGCAAATTAAGAAATACCCAGAGCTATAGTGTCTAATCACACAGCTGCTAAGTGGTTGGCCTGGAATATGAACCCAGGCCTGTGTGACTGCCAACTCCTAGTTCTTCTGTCCAGTAAGCCCTCCACCCTTTCCTTGGGTTGCCCAAGAGGCTGTGCTTGGACCCCCAGGGAGAAACTCTGCATTTTATGTGCTTGCTCAACCATGGGTTTGGGGGTTTCCGCTTTATACTTGAGTGATGCCAAGTCTATGAAGGTAGTAGTAGCTCTTCACCTTTTGCCCATGTTTTCACCATGCCAGAGGTCATGGTGACAGTGTCCACATGGCCAAGTTCCATCTAACCAGTGGCCAACAGACAGACAGCCCCTAAGAAAGAGACAGACAGAGAGAGACAGACAGAGAGAGAGAGAGAGAGAGAGAGAGAGAGAGAGAGAGAGAGAGGAGAAAGAAAGACATGGTCAAAACCACATGATTTATTTCACAGAGATTCCCCCCGGACATTCACTGTAGTCCCAAGGGCAGTGTCTGGTCCCAGGACATCAGGGGACAGGCATGAACTATGGAAATGTTATTATTTTGTTGGTTGGTTTGCTGACTTGTCCTGGAGCTCTAGTCTCCTGCCTCTGGGAGGGGATAGATCCCTGGTGCTAGAAAGAGGCAGAGGAGGCATGAATCTCTTCCTCCCTTTTCCATTGGGCAGACCTGCAGGTAGCCCATAGGCTACCAAAGTCCCCCAATTTCTGTCATCACAGGGCACCTACCTGGAACTGCTACCTGCCTTGGAGGTCAGTGCCCAAGAAGGATCTGGTTTCAGGACAGGAGCAGGACTGAGGTGGGACTCGGGATATTGGAGAGGTTGTTAGGAAGCAGAGGGTTCTGGCTTAGGAGAGGGACAGGGGACCAGGGTGAGATTCTGGTTCTGGGTGACCCAGGGAGCTCCATGAAGCTATTGGGACAAAGGAAGGAACTGAGTTAAGGGAGAAGCTGAAAATCAGTAGTCAGCTTCAGGATCAGCAAAGATCCTGGAACATTGAAGTTTCTGGTGAGTGCCGTGAAGTCGGAAGCAGCCCGGCAAAGGGAGGAAGCTTGATCAAATATGTGCAGGGTCTCTAGGAAAGGGATGAGGGTAGATGCAAGCCTTCGGGGGTGAGGGCAGGAAGGGGTGTAGTATCTGGAGCAGGGTGTGGGGTACTGAGAGAGTGGGGTTCAGAGGATGGGCTCAGGATTCCCTGGGCCAGCACTGAGTGGGGGAAAAGGGGTGGGATATGGTTCAAGAGCCCCAGAGGGGGACACATGTAGGATTCTAGGAGGTGGGGGCCAGGCTTAGCAAAAAGAAGAGGTGTAGTTCTCAGATGCCAGTAACCTGGAACTGGAGGAGTCTCCGTGTCTGAGTATGTGTGTGGAAACCACATTAAAAAAATCATTGTCTTTAGCAGAAGCTTGGGGTTCCTGCAGTTTTGTGGGTCCAGGAATCCCAGGAGTAGACTCAAGTCCCAGGCAGGAAGCATGGCTTCCAGAGAAAGTGCTACAGTGCCTCAGGTCAGGAGCAGGATTGGGGGTGTCCCTTCCTGGGTAACAGGGGTCAGGGAGGAGGTGTATAGTCCAGAGCACCAGAGTGAGTCCCGGGGCCTGGCATAATACCACAAGAAACATGGAATCAGGGAAGGGCAGTGGGATCTGGGGGACAGGCTGTGGTCTGGGACTAAGGTGGAGATGGGAAAGGAGCTTGGGGTTAGGACTAAGGTGAGAGGCCAGGAATTGACCGGGGTACTGGAAAGACTCGTGATGTCTGGGTGAGAAAATGCAGTATAAGGATGTGCCTTAGGGCAGAGCCTGTTAGGTGCAGAGGGAGAGTGAGTTGTGGGATTCAGGAGGGGACACTGAGTCCTGGAGGGTGGGGGTGGGGACAGGTTGTGCTTCTGAGGAGGGGTGCAGGATCTCAGGTCAGGCATTAGATCTAGGAGGGCCTTGCGGGCAGTGGAGACTGCCCTTAACCTGCCTCTGATCTAGTTGTTGTGCATGTCTTGCAGACATAACACAGGATGACTTAGAGAGGGTGTCAAACTGGTGGCCCACGCAGGCCGCAGAGGTAACTTTTTGTGACACATGATGCTTTAAAATAAAATGAAAATAGAAAAAAAATGTTAGGAAGAAAATAGCACTTAGGGAAACTCGGAGCAATGCCATACACACAATTCCCTCATTCACCCTTTAACTGCTGAAGAGTAAAATCACAAAATCAAAGTTGCTTGTTTTAATAGAGTTTGACACCCCCGACCTAGAGGATGCGCAGGTTGGCAAAGAGGAAGAGAAGAGTCACAGAGATGGTCTTGGTTCCCGGGGACACCATGATCTGCAGGGTCTCCATGAGGGCAAGTGTGCCAGTACCAAGGACACTGGCCACCACTTACCACCTGGTGGTTAGGGATCTCATGGTGCCTGGCATGTGCAATTGGGTGGGAATGTGAATTTCCACAGGATCCCAGGTGGCTTTGCACTTCAGCAGGGGCAAAGCCTGGCTCTGTGTGAACCTGTGTCTTCAGTGGTCTCCTTCCAGTGGGACTCAGAAGCACCCTGTCTTATCTCCTCCAGTGACGTGGGGTCAGACAGATTGCTCTGGGGGGTCCGTTTTAGAAGCTCTCAAGACAGAGCACTTTCCAGGAGGCACAAAGTGTTCTCAGTTTTTTTTGAGCATGGCTTCCTTCAGCCTCTCATCTTTCACTGAAGTAGCAATGACCTCAAGCAAAGTGGTGCCTAACTGCTATGAAGGGGGTGGGGGAAGCCATGGATGGGAGGTGTTCAATGCTTTTCCTCACTGAAAATCTTGTTCTTGATTTTGGTTCAAGTACCATTCCCGGTGACGTTAATAACTGCTATTCCTCCCATATAATAGGAAGAATGTTATGCAGTGGAGCGGAAAGTCTATTATATATGCTTCCTTTGTTTTACCTTCCTTCCTGAAGGCCCCAGATGCCAAGAGACATGTAGCCTCAATGTAATTAGGAGAAAAATATCCTCATTGACGAAAGGCCTATTTGTCGTAGATGGTCAGACCCTTTTCCCCTCATTCCTTCTGGGGAATGGAGAATCACCAATCTTTACGCTGCCTGGACACATTTCTGCAACCATTGCTTTTCTCACCTTTTCAATAATCCAACTCATTATCACTGTGCTGTTTCTGACTTGTATGACCCAGTATATCTCAGAACAGAACTGTCTTCCATGGGTAGTCCATGATCTTTATCTCACAATTTGATTTCCAGGCATTTCTTCTGCATCACAAATGAATAAACCAAAATCTCCATCCTCTTGCTTAGCAACAGAGAAATTTAATATTCCCACCGAATCAAGGAGCTCTTCCATTATCCAACCCAATAACCAGTGGTCCACCTTGCCTCATGATGACTCAAGACCCAACACATGCCAGAGCACACAACTGAAGTCCACAGGGTGTCTGATGACCTCTTTGCTGTAGATCAACAGTCCTTTTTTTGTAAGCACTTCTGAGGATGGAGAAGCTCCAACCTTCATGTTAGCTGGGCATATTTCTACAACCAACACTCTCTCACCTTCCAATAATCCAATCAGTTATCATTTTGTGAATTCTGACACATGTGAGCCCATATATCTCACAGCACAACTGAAGTTCATAGGGTGTTCAATAGTCTATCACCAGGCCTTTTTGCCTCAGCTCAGTGTTTAAACTGGCAGAGCATATTAATCTTCTGCAACAACAACACCTCTCCTACTTTCCAACACTGACTGATCTCATTATGTTGACTCTGATTCATTTCTGAAACCGTCCTTTTCCTCGCCTTCTAATAATCCAACCAGTTATCACTGTGCTGGATATTTTGGGGCCGAAAAGTGCTCTCCTGGGTGTTTCATGGCCTCTTTCTCATGATTGCATCGCCAAGCATTACTTCTGTGTTGCCACTGTGTTAAACAGAACCTACATCTTCTCCCTGAGCAGCAGGGGAAATGTCCATTTTCACCTACCAGGGCCTTCTGTCCTGTCATCTTCCGACCAAACAACCAGTTGCCAGTCGATCCACTTTGACTTCTGGGAACCCAACATATGTCAGAGCTTTACCTAAGGCAGTCCCTGTGGGGGTTCTATAAATTTCTCAAAGACAAACAGGCTGGGTGTGAATGTTGCTTAAAGGGGCCAGATAACTCTGAGAGCCTTATTTATGTACCTGGCTGTTAGTGAATAAGCGCTGGGTCAAGAGATCTAGTTAGTCAACAAAGACCTCCTGTAACTTAAAGAGCCTTCTTGCTCTGTTTGCTTGCTCATGGTCAACAATTCTTTCTCACAATTACCCGGGAACTTGAGCTAATGTAAAATATCTACATGTGACTTCTCAAAGTACAAAGGTATCATATATACTCGAGTATAAGTCAACCCAAAAATTCATCTGAAGCACCTAATTTTACCACCCAAACAAACTGTATTAAAAGTGTGTTGAAAAACTCAGCTTATACATGAGCATATACAGTATATATTCTCTATGTCATGATTTCAACCGGGACATTGCTAAGACAGCTTATTACTGTCAGACTCCTTGTTGATATTCGCCTTCCAATAAAAAGTTTTATTCTTCTCTTAGAGTGAGCAAATGGCCTGCATTTCTGGTGACATTCTTTCTGTTTGGATAGTTTCTTTTGAGCATCCTTTTAAGAGTAGACCTGATAGTAAAATTGGAATCTCTATTTTCCTTTGTCTGACTGTCTTAATTTCACCTTTCTTTCTGAAGGATCATTTCTCCAGACACAGACTTCAAAGCTGATGATTGTTATGGTTTAGTGCTTGGAACAAGTTGTGAAATTTTATTCTAAGCACTGTCCTCGTTTCAGATTTGTGATTTTTGCCGGTCAACTTGGTGTTCCTGGATGAGAATGACACTATTTCTCTCAAATTGCTCCTGAGATTGTTACCTTTGCCCTTAGCTTTCAGATGTTTAGTTATGATATGACCATTTAAAGATGATGTGTCTTTTTGTAAGTTTAGTTTAGTTATGATATGTTTAGTTATGTTATGACCATTTAAAGATGATGTGTCTTTTTTGTAAAATTCTTTGGGTTTATATTATTTTGGAGCTATTAAGTTTCTTTGATCTGTATGTTTATATATTTGGAAGATTTGGTTCATTTTCAGCCACTGTTTCTGGTAATATTTCAGCCCCACACTTTTTCTTCTATCTCTGGGATTCTGAGGATACCAATATTTAATAATATGTTATTGTCCTGTATCTATGTTTTCTTTCCTATTTTTGTTTCCAATTCACTTTTCTTCTTTAATTCAGACTGGGTGAATTCTACTGATCTCTCTTCACATTCTATACTCCTTTATCTCCACTCTGCTATTGAGTCCATTCACCAATTAAATAAATCTGTTTACTGCATTTTTCAATGAATAAGTTTCCTTTATTTTCTATAACTTCTATTTCCTTGATAAATGCTACTATTTCGTTTCAAGTAGACTTATTGTTGAAACCATTTAGATGGTTGAAACCATTTAGATGGTTTAAATGGTTGAAACCATTTAGATGGTGTGTTGTAGTGAATTACTTGGTCTGGCCTTTGGCAGTTTGTACCATATCGCTCTCACCAAAGTTCTGGGTTGGAATATGCAAATATGAGGTGTTTATGGCCCACAAAAGGGATTGCTAATAATGTAAATCAGGTGTCTGGCACTCATGTGGGGCAGGACCATGCAAATAGTGTGTGTGGAACTCTTAAGGTGAGGATAGTCTGATTTTGCCATCCTGCTAGGTTTGACATGAGCCGTCTTGAAAGCAGGGGTGGTAGTCATTTCAGTAACACCTGGAAAAAGGAGTCAGGAGTGGACATGTTCTTTAAACCCTAAGATCCCTGTTTACTGAGCCTCCTTAACCCTTGAGACTAAGGGCTGGTCATATCATAATCCCCAGGCAGGCAGAGATGTGGTGGAGACATAACAGAACCAGAAACAAGAGCACAAAGCAGAGTGATCCTGCCCCCTGGAGTGAAAAAGAAAGTTAGGCATCTTCTGGCTGAGGCTTACTGGCAGAGTGGAATGCCTTTGGGGCATTTATTGGCAGAACTAAAAATTTTGTAACACACTGTCAGAACAGGACCGGGCCAAGGGACTGTATGAGTGACACCCTGAGGACCAGAAGCAGGCATGCTTATAGCCATGGCTGAGAGCAGGCTGCCCTGACTGGAAAAGTGTCTCCTCAGCATTTCAGACACTGAATTACCACAGATTAATTTACCTAATAAAATCCATAATGCAGACTATAGCCTAGAGGTTCTGTAGAGCCACAAGACTATCTAAACCAATAGAGAAGTAGAATGCACCATGACAGTGGATGTCAGAATCAATAAAGAAGATTGGTAGGTGGACTCTTGTCTGATGTTCACCTCATAGGAATTAACCTTGGACTGATGCTTATTCTAATCTTCCCAGATTATGAAGTTGTTGTTCTGAGCTGGTTCTGACCCATAGCAACCATATGCATAACAGGGAGAAACACTACCCAGTCCGACACCATCCTCATAATTATTCCAATGCTTGATCCCATTGTTGTGGCCTCTGTGCCAATTCATCTCCTTGAAGACTGTGGTAGTTAAATTATTTTATGTCAGCTAAACATTCCTGGCTAAATGTGGATTCAGAGCTGTCAATTTGGTAACAGGCCGATGCTGTCTCCTTGGGGGCATGGCTTTGGCCTAAGGAGGAATTTGCAAGTGTCCTCCTCCTCTCTTCCTCTTCCCCTTCATGCTTAATGGCCACCTTGAGAACTGCTGTAGCCCTGCCACATTTCCACTTAGATCCATATGACTCTGCACCCACTGACAAGTGATTTTCCTGCACGCTGTATCATTGCACGTGGCTGCGTGAATCTGAAGAGGGACTTATGGGCTAGTAATGTACTTATAGGCTAGTAATGCACTTATGGACTGGGAGCCTTTTCAAAGAATCCCTGGTGGTGTAGTGGGTGACATGTTGGGCTATCAACTGAGGGGTCAGTAGTTCTAAAACTTTCTCCTTGTGAGAAAGACAGGGCTTCCTGTTCCTGTTAATAGTTACAGTCTCAGAAACCCAATGGGGAAGTTCAACCACATCCTGTAGGGCCACTATGAGTTGGCACCAACTTGAGGAATACGTTTTTGATATTTAATTACCTCTTGATGCAAAGCTCTTTTTGATACATGCGTGAGTGTCATTGGATTTGTTACTCTCAGCAATCCAGCCTAACACAAGGGCCTTCCTCTTTTTCGCTGCCTCTCTACTTTACCAAGTATGATGTTCTCTTCCAGGGACTGGTCTCTCTTGACAACATATCCAAAGTATGTAAGATGAAGTCTTTTCAGCCTTACCTCTAAGAAGCACTCTGGCCGTACTTCTGCCAAGACATATTTGTTTGTTCTTTTAGTAGTCCGTGGTACCTTGGATATTCTTCTCCAGCACCACAATTCAAACATATCAATTCTTCTGAGGTCTTCCTTATTCAATCTCCACCTTTTACATTGTAGCCAAGAGAAAGTACCATGCTTTGGGTCAGGCACATCTTTATCCTCAAAGGAACATCTTGGCTTTCACTACTTAGGTGTAAATATGTCTGCCCACATTGCATTCTTTATTTCTTTATGTTATATACCCAGTAGAGAGATTGCTGGATCCCAAGGTACTTGTATTTGCATTTGTTTCCTTAAACAAATCAGTGTCATCCTGATTACCGAAGTGGTTGTACAACAGTGCAGTTCCACCAACAATGTAACAGCATTCCTTTCTCTCGACATATGCTCCTGCATTTATTCTATTCCATTTTATTGAGTTTTGTTAAAAGTGTCAGTGTGAAGTGATATCTCTTTGTTTTCATGTATATTTCCCTTATTGCAATCATTTTTTCATGTAGCTGTTGATCCTTGGATGTCATCTTTGGTAAAATGTCTATTTCAAGTCTTATGCTCATTTTTTGATTGGAGCATTTATCCTTTCCTTATTAAGATGTTGCAGTTGTCTATAGATTTTGGAGATTAACCCTTTATATAATATATTACTACTGAGTATTTTCCCCAATTTATGTGTTCTCTATGACACATTTGATGAATCCTTTTGATGTGCATCAATGTCATATTTTAGCAGGTCTCTGTTCTTCATTCTATCATGTATAGTGTGGATATTTTTACTATGTTCTGTAATGTGTTTATGCCTTGTATTAGAGTCCTTTAAGTTTGTCCTATTTTTCCATTGTTGACCTACATAATTATGTGATGTATGTTGATATTTTTTATTCATCTTGAGTAAGTTTTATACATTGTGTAAGATATGGGTCCTATTTCATTCCTTTGTAGGTGAAGATCCAGTTTGTACAACACCACTTATTGAAAGACTCTCACCCATTTCATATGTTTTAGTCTTCAATGACTTAGTATATCAATGCCCTACTTGTTGTATTAAGATACATATGATTCTGGCTGACATGTAATTTATTTAAAAGTAAGCAAGCATTTTATTATTTTTTTGGAGGGGCATCACTGCCCTCTCTTGGAAGTGTGAGGCCGAGCCTTGCTCCTGGAGAGCTGCTGCTGGATTTGAACCGCTGACCCTGTGAGCCGCAGTCCCACACTCAACCACTATGCCACCGGGGCTCAGTCCAACATGTAATTGATGTTTGTGTCAGGCAGGGTTCTCTTAGAGAAATAAAACCAGGACAATAGAAATTCTTTTTATATATTTATATATAGAGAAAGGTATATAAGATAAGAAAGAAACAGTTAACTATCTATAAAGCAGTACAGATTGCCCGATGCAACTCACTTGCATGAGACAACTATAAGACCAGCAGTTCTTTGAGTCTTGAGGGCCGCTGAGTAGTCCTCTGTAGAGCAATTCAGGCTATCTGGTCACAGGCAGCAAACAGCTGAGCAGGTCGCCAACAGTCAGCCAGATAACAGAGTCCAACAGTCCCCAGCTCAAGAGCTGAATATCCCAGGAGCGTGGCGAAGTAGGGCTTGAAGGAACCTCAACTCACAGCTCCACAGTCCACGATTAGTGTCCCATGGATAGTGTTGTTTGGAAGTCGAGGCATAGGACGAACAAAGAAGCTCTCTGGTCCGAAGATCCGGAAGCAAGAGAGGGCGGGACTCACTGAGCCCTTCCTATCTCTGCCCGTCAATTCATCCCGTGTGTTCATTGGCCGTGCCTTCACAACAGACCCACCAATCTTCTGTGGCCATGTTGGTATAACAAACCTACCCATCACAGCAGGCCTTTCCTTGAGGGCGCCAGAGTACAGCCATCTGAATGTCTCCCCATAGTGAGAGACATCCAAGGGATGCAAAGAACCGCCAGATCTTGAGCTACAGGCAGTAGCTATAGTGCTAGCAATAACTGTGGCATTCCTGCTGTGAAATAAGATCCCAGAAAAAGGAATTAAATCACCATCATAAAACATCCAGGCGCAAATGTTAAGAAATATGAAAATAAAAAGAAAGAAACGGGTCTTAAATTAGGATGGGAAATACCTGCAGGACACCAGAAAACATGACTCTGATACTTTCAGCAGCAGACGGTCAGTACACCTTCAACATCTGTATATTCTCCCTTGGCCCCTTCAAAAGCTCAGGTGTAATCCACAGGAAACACCAGATCTGGGAGTGATGAGGGATTCCTGATCTGGGCAACACAACTGCAAGGTGCACCAGGGATGGCCTCCGGAATTGAGAAGCCTGGAGCTATGTGGCATCAGTGGGCTCTGTAGCAGCAGGACACTCAGGATCACAGGCCTCTTTCCCTGTCACAGGTATCTAGGATGAGCCGAAGTCGCTCAGGCGTGTCAGTGGCCCCCAGGCGACTCTATTCCACTCAGGAAAGAAGTCTCTGGGGATTCAATGCAAAACTCGGGACTCTGGTCCCTGTGTCACTTCGCAGCCTGCCTGGCACACAGGCCCATTCCTTGTGGTGTAGGCATCGGTGGAGCACGCACATCCTTGGACAGAGTGCCCTCCCATGGTGACAGGACTTGCAGGACTCTCCCTGTGCCCTCAAGGACACAGGTGTGGCCATGGCCCTTCTGCCCTTCTCA
>PVJH01010313.1:0-74403 GCA_004026705.1 Nesogale talazaci | reverse complement strand
AAAAAAAGAAATATTCAGCATACAGTATTGGCGTTATTTTTGAAGCTCCTGACCAAATAACATTTTTCAACAATGAAATTAAATTTGTGAGAAAGCACAGACCCACCATTTTCATCCATAATGAACATTCAAAAATATCTTTACAAGAGCTCTCTCTCTCTCCCTCTCTCTCTCTCTCAGAGGCTTGGTGGCACTGATGTGGGGAAAAGATACGGTTTTCTACTTCCACAAACATTTATAGTTCTATGGGGTTCCTGCGACTTGGTATCAACTCAATGGCAGGGAATTTGGTTTCTTGTTTCTTTGATTTGTTTTCACTGCCAGGAAAGCATTGGTCCATTAACCACAGATTCGGTGGTTCAAACCCACCAGATGTTCCAAGGAAGAAGGACAAGGCTATCTGTTCCCTATAAAGATTTACAGCCTTCGAACACCTACATAGGTACCTTATGACTGCTATGAGTCAGAATTTAGTTGATGACAGTAGCTTTGGGTTTTTAGGGTTAGTCTTCTTTTCTTTTGATCCATTCTCTTTTTAGAATACCAATGAAAACTCAATTATTATAAAAAGGCTATGAAAGCAAAGGGAGACACCAGGGAAAGGCCTGCCTTCCTTTCCCCATGGGGAGAGGGAGGACAAAATGCAAAACAGCGATGGAGAAGGAGCATTATTTCTAAGAAACTATGCTAGGAAAATGGAATTGCTTTTCTGAAAAAAAAAAAGCTAGAAGATTAATACCTGGAAGGGCTAAAATGTAATTATGGTATTGATCCCAGGAAAGCCTCTGGCAGATTTTAATTTTTTTTTCATTTTTGGTTCACCAGTATCATTAAAATGGGCTTCCAGGTCTGGATCAGCCAACAGCAAAGAATCTGAATATCCCAGATGAAGGCAGGCCCCCTAAATGCTCTCGCTGGGTCCCAGATGGCTTTGTCTGGGGTAACAATCAAAGTGCAGACACTGGTCCCCTCTTACAGGGACATTTTCTGCATGGCTTTGGGGGCTAATTTAATGAATGGCTAATGAAGTTGCATGGTAACACTAGCTTGTAAATGCACCTGCTGAGAACACTCTGCTTCCTCTCTCCATTCAGCCTATGGGTGGACTGCCGGGGAAACTCCAAGCCTCAGGACTGAATCTGAATTCAAACTGCATTTTACATCTTTCTTCTTTAGTGCCATTGAGGAGATGAATTGCTCATTTCTATTGCAACGGTATCTGCTCTGCTTCTTTTCTGATCGATCAGGTTTGAATCCATTTATAGCAGTCACCTTTCAAACTTGGTTGGACCAACCGTGTTTGGCTATTTGGTTCTGGTTGCCTCCACACCCAATGAAAACCTTTAGGCTGGAGACAGGGGACTCGGAATTTTAAGAATCAATCATAGCAACCACACCTTGCATCCTGGGTCATTAACCTTCTGGGTGGAAGTAGCTGTGGTCTTTGGGGGACCTCTGATACTATTGTGATAGATTTCCTAAATCATCCTGTTGAAACTATCATCATTTCATCCCCTTGTTCAAAGAGAAACAATTGTCAACTGGAGGGCTCTTCGAATGACTGCATGTCATCATCTAGAATGTCAATGAGAAATGAGGCCCAAAACCAAACAGGCATTGAATAGAGGAATATACAAATCTGGTTAAGATCTTGAAATTTGGGCTGAGCCCCAGTGGTGGCGTAGTGACTGAGTGCCGGACTGCAGCCTACTGACTTGGTGGTTCAAATCCAGCAGCAGCTTTACAGGAGCAAGGCTGGGCCTCCCACTCCCACCAGAGGGCAGTGATGCCCCCCCCCTCAAAAAAAGATCTTGGAATTTACCTGGTATGTGATGAGAAACCATTACAAGGCTTTACACAGATGTCGCCTTGCAGATTATACTTCTGACTAGAAGATAACAGACAGAGATGAAGAAGAGGAGTACAATGAGGAATTAACCTTACCCCAAAGGAGGGATTTTTAGATCCTGGGGTTGTGTTGACTGATAAGAAGGCCTTTGTTGGCAGCTGAATGAACAAACAATGTGATTTATGATGTGGATTTGAGACCAAATGTTCTGCCCCTAGAAGAATTGGATCAATGGTCACTCGTGTAGGCAATATTGATGACACTCCAATAATAACTGTAAGTACAAGCCAACTTCTTTTGCTTGCAATACTCTGTGTGTAGGATCTCTCGGTGGTACTATCAGAGTAAGCCTATCAGATTCCATAGGAAGAAGACAGTGGAAACTCCATATTAAGAACTTGTAACCTTTGGCCTGAAATAAAGCCTGGCTTTCTTTTTCTGTTTTTAAAATTTTTAATAAATAATTTTATTGGGTGCTCTTATAACAACTTATACACTTATTATATCAAGCACATTTATACATATATTTCCATCATCCTTTTCAAAATGTCTTTTTTCACCTTGAGCCCTTGGTGTCAGTTTCTCTTTGTTTTCCTTCTACCCTCCTCCAACTACCCCCTTCACGATTCCTTCATAAAGTACAAGTTATTATAATTTTTATATCTTACATTGCTCCCAGTTCTCTTCATCCATGTTTCTGTTGATCATCACTCAGTTGGAAGGGAGGGGTGTTAAAATGTCAATCATTTCAATTGGTTTCCTCTTTCTCCTCTCATCTTCCTTCTGTTCATTCTATTGCTACTCTCACTAATGTTCTTGAGGTGTTTATCTGTCCTGGATTCTTTGTGTCAAGAGCTCTCATCTGCATCAGTGTAAATGTTCTAGTCTAGCAGGATTTGTAAGGTGAAAGCAGGGTTTGATAGTGGGGGTGGAGAGAAAGCGTTAAAGAGCTAGAAAAATATTGTGTTTTGTTAGTGCTATATTGCACCCTGGTGATTCTTCCTTGTGATTCTTCTCTGAGGGCCTGTCCAGTTGTCTACAGATGGGTCTTGGGTCTCCTCTCTGGCCCCCTTCATTTGCATAGATATGATAGCTTGTTTTGAGTCTTTAATGCCTGATACCTGATCCTGCTGATACCTCATGGTCACACAGGCTGGTGTGGTTCTGCCATGCAGGCTTTGTTGCTTCCCAGCAAGATGGATGCGTAATTATCTTCAAGCCTTTAAGACTCCAAATGCCAATTTTTAAAATATCCAGGCACCATCAGCTTTCTTTATCACAATTGCTACTGGACCCATTTTGTCCTCATCAATTTTGTTGAGCATCACAGAAGGCCAGGTTATTAGAACAGAGTGTTGTTGCATTGAAGGAGGACTTGAGTCTTTTACCTGAATATTTATCTACTCCCTTAATGCTTACCACATAAATGTATGTACACAAACCTCTATCCCCATCATTGTAAATTAATATATTTATACCTGTATAAGTGTCTTTTGCCTCCTAGTTCTATCCTATATTGCCTCTTACTGTCCTCCGGTCCCACTATTATGTCTGATCTTCATTCAGTTCTCACTAATTCCTCTTGGCTACATTGCACCTGATCAAACCCCACAAAAACCTGGGCTTTCTAATCCCATAAAACGTAGAAGTACACCAGCCTGTGTGATCACGAGATGTCAATGGAATCAAGTATCAGGTGTCAAAGATTCAGAACAAAAAATTATATCAATGTGAATGCGGGTGGGGGGAGTCACAGAGCAGCAACCCAAAGCCCATCTGTAGGCAACTGGACATACTATTGCAGAAGGATAGCGGGGAGGACACAAGTCAGTCAGGGTGCAGTATAGTACTGATGGAACATACAACTTTCCTCCAGTTCTTTAAAGCTTCTTTCAGTCAATGATCATGACCACAATTCTACCTTAGAAATCTGGTTAGACCAGAGGATGTACACTGGTACAGATAAGAGTTGGAAACACAGGGAATACAGCACAGATGAAACCCTCAGGACCAATAATGAGAGAAGCGACACCAGGAGGAGAAGGGGAAGATGGAAAGAGAAAGGGGGAACCAATCACAATGATCTACATCCAATCCCCCGCCAGGGGGATGAACAACAGAAAAGTGGGTGAAGAGAGACATCAGACAATATAAGATATGACAAAATAACAATAATTTATAAATAATCAAAGGTTCATGAGGGAGGAGGGAGCAGGGAGTGAGGAAAAATGAGGAGCCAATACCAGAAAGCAAATATGTTGAGAATGATGAGGGCAACAAATGTACAAATGTGCTTGACATACAATGGATGGATGGATGGATGGCTTGTGATAAGAGCTGTGTGAGCTCCGAATGAAATGATTTTTTAAAAATAAACATTATCAAGGCTTCATGAGGAAGGACGGAAAATGGGTTAAAACCAAGGTCTAAAGTAGAAAGAACATGTCTTGAAAATGTTGATGGCAGCATATGTACAAATATGTTTGACACAATGGATGGATGGATGGATTGTGATAAGAGTTGTATGAATCCCCAATAAATGATTAAAAAACTTAAAAAATTGAGCCTGGGAAACTTACAGGGCCTGTTTGATCATGTCCTGTAGGGTCACTGGAACTAAGTATTGATTCAGTGGCAGTGACTTTGATTGTTTGAGCCTCTGTTCCATATCCTTCCTGACTGATTTTGCTCTGTATCTATTCACTGTCACCATGAGCAGAGCGGCTCTTAATAAGCTAAGTCATTCTAGAGACTTACCAAATCCAAGTGTGGTTTGGGGAATAATCTGAAGCTAACAGTTGCTGTCCGAAGTGAGAGCAGCCTTATATGGAAAGTGAATCCTGTAATTACAGACAGCTGGTGAACTCTCACAGAGAGAGGTCTCTAAAAGTTCAAAGCAAAATATCCCTACTGAACCATGATTGGGCAAACTACAAAAGATCAAAATAAAACGGCACAAGAGACAAAAGAAAAAAAAACACAACTGGACTAAAATACATGACATCGTGGAGAAAAGATTGGAATTGTCGAGGATTTCATCCATTACTCAGATTCACAGTCAATGTTCATGGAAACATGTCAAATGATCCTTTGCATTGGGTAAAAGTGTTGCACCAAATCGTTTTTGCTGAAAAGCAAGAATGTTACTTTGAGGCCCACACTCCACCCATGAAAATACCAATTGCCTCATAGGCACACCAAAGCTGCACACTGCATAAAGAAGGCTGAAGAAGGATCAATACACCTGAATGATGGTGCTGGCAAAGAATCCTGAAAGTTCCATGGACTGCCAAAAGAACAAGCAAATCTGTCTTAGAAGAAGCAAAGCCAGAGTGCTCTTTAGAGGCAAGGACAGCGAGACTTGATCTCACATACTTTGGTCATGCTGTCAGGAGGGACGAGCCCCTGGGCAAAGACATTATCCCCAGTAAAGCCGAGGGGCAGCAGAAAAGAGCAAGGCCCTCAGCAAGACTGATGACCAAATTCGCTGCAGCAGTGGACTCCAACATAAAAACAGTTGTGAGAATGGGGGAGGACCGGGCGGTAGCACTCAGTTCTATATAGAGTAACTAGAAGTCAGAGTCTACTAGATGACACCTAACAACAACAATAGAAACTTAGATAAAAATGTGTCCCAAACATCCATCAATATTGTCCATGTTTCTGGTGGAAAATTTAGTAATGTCCCAACTACAGCTGACAGAGTACAGGGCATGAAATATTCGCTTGCTCTTTCAGAATCTGTTACCTCATTTGCAAAGGCAACAATAACTCACATTCACTGCCAGTGAGTCAGATCCCTGGCGACACAGTGGTGACATCTGGGACTACTAAGCTCAAGTTCTTCACTTTGAACCCACCAGCCACTCCTCAAGAGAAAAAAGGAGCTTTCTACTCCCTTGCACAGTTACAATTTTGGAAACTCACAGGGAAGCTTCGACCCTGTCCTATGGGGCTGCGGCAACAATGACAGCAGCATCCAATTCACACAGTCATTGCTGAGATACTTGCCCAAGAAGTGTTGGGACCAACATTAGTGAGCCCCCCCCCTCCATACCTAAGGACAACAAGCTTCTCAAAACAAAAGAAAGCAAAACAACTCACTGCATTGAGTCATCTCCGACTCATCTCAACTCTCTAGATCAGAATAGAACCACCCTTGTGGGTTTCTGAGATTGCAAACCTTTAGAGAATTGGAAAGCCTCAACTTTCTCCCATGGAGCAGTTACTGGCTTTGAACTGCTGGCCTTGCACTTAGCAGCACCACATCACCAGGATTCTTACAATTGAGTTGCAGGGGTTAATTCCTACCACACTTTTCCGTCTCTGTTGGGTCTTAGGTGTGGAAGGAGCTCACTATTATACCCCATCCGCCCCCCCCCCACCTCCATCTGCTGTGCCCATCTCAAAATGAGGAGTTGAATCTGATTGGGTAGTCTGTCCAAGTTTCCCTCCCAGCTTCTCCCTTCCCTTTCTCTTGGGAGCTTGTCTACTCTCCCAAATTGTGCACTCTACCCTGGCTTGCCTTCTGTGGAAGGAGGGGCTGCTGTGTAGGGGCAGACTGCACTTCTCCAGTGCAACCTATGATTAAACAGAGATGTCTGATGAATTTGAAGTGCAGCATTTTAAAGCCCATTTTCCCAGAGATATAAATCACATTTCCCAATACCAACCTTATTTATAATAAAAGAGACATGGGTAAACCACACTGAATGGAATTTGTGCCCTGGCTAATGTTTTCTCAGGAGGATGCCTCTTGGTATTTAATATCCCATCTACACATATAAGGCCTTTCCAGTGAAATGATGGTTGTATTTTTTAAAAATCATATTTATACCTTAAGAAAAATACCAAATTAATGCAACCTTTTTCCACAAAAACTGTGTAAGGGGAGTTTCTTGTTTCATTTGAAAAATCAGTCGGTATTTGGAATAAATCACTCTTAATGAATCAGAGTAGAACATAGATATTGTGAAATGCTCTGAGGGTCACCAAATGGGATTTGTGGGGAGGATGTCACTGGTCTAGGAGAAAGTGTTCTAAAGAAACAATAACTGCTTGGTAGGAATGATATAAGTCGGTGTCAAGCAGCTGTTGTCGGAAGTTTGTAATTCCCTGATATGACAGTCTGTTCTTCACCTGTGGGCAGGATAATATGTTTTAGTTGGGTGGGCGTGTCAGTACACCTGAAGTGCATAATCACGTTCCTGATTTTAAATAGTGGGAAAAGAGCACCACTTTAGAATTTTTCATCAAACATCTGAATTCATTAACAGAAACCCAATGTTAAGCAAAAGCTGTCTGCATTCGGAGCCTACCATCTGCCTTACCTGTTGTTAGACTTTTCCACTGATTCTGATCGCAACAGGGAAAACAGATGGCTATTTGTTAGCCCCTACAAATAAACAGAATATGGCAAAAGAAGCAAGGTGTCACTTCTAAGACCAAGTTACAAAAGATTATGACTTTGTCCTCTGCTCTCTCCCTCTGGCTCTTAGTGCTTGCCCACTCTGATAAGAGACACTGTGTTGCAAGATGCCCCATGAAGAGGTGCATGATGTAAGGAACTGACGGAGGTCTCTGGCCAATAGCCAGCTAGGAACAAAGGTCATCTGTTGCCTGGTGTGTTACTTAGGGTAATCTAAAGAAACAAATCCTTTAACACTCATATGTGTGAAGAAAGAGCATTATATACACGGGCAATTGAATATTGAGAAAACATCCCAGCTCATTCCAGATCAAGTCTGTAATTCTGATATTAGCCCATATGTCTGATATAAATCTATAAAGTCCTACTCAGACTTATGAAACACATGCAAGGGCACGGAATTCAGAAAGATCACAGGCCAGTGGGTAGAAAGTCTTGTGGATCCAGTGATTGTGTAAGCTCCTCAGTGCTGGCAGGGGCCTCCACATGGTTCCTCCAGCTCCAGAATTCTAGCGTAACCCCATGTGTCTTCTCAACAGGAATGTCACTCAGGGAGCGTGCCACTATCCCACCTCCTATGAGCTATCTATCTCCTTAGCACCTCCAAATGAGGTTATCAGACTGCGACCTGATTGACAGGATGGACTCCACCCCTGCACAAGTTGACATCAGATTACGTAACTACCACACCTGGGAACAAGTCACATTTGTGAACATGGGAAAAAATTCTCTACCAGTTGACTACAGGTGTGGTCAACACTTGGATTTCAGTTCTGTGAGAGACTGTGAGGCAAAAGACCCAGCTTAAGGCTCACGCGCAGATTCCTTTCCCTCAGAAATCGTGCAAGACTAAATGATCCCTGCATTAAGCCTTCAATTCAGAGGTGATTTGTTATCAAGCGGTAGATTAATGACAAAAAACATAGTGATTCCCCAAAGAGTAGAATCGATTTAGATACTTGGATAGTTCTGTGACCGACTAAGATGTTGTAAACATACTCTCATATTTATGGAAAGCTAAAGAGGACACTTGCCCTCGATGTGATTTATTTGTCCCTTCTACTCACAAGGTGAGTGGATTCCTACTCACAGGGATGCTGTAGGACAGAGCAGACCTGTCCATAGGGTTCCCAAGGCTGAACTTTTTATGGAAGCAAATGGCCGATTCTTTCTCCTGCAAGTCTCCGGCCCTTTCATTAGGAGATGAACACTTTAACAATTGTGCCACCTATTAAGCGCTCCTTTCTACTTCAATTTAAATCTATGTTAAATGTCAAGAATTGCAGCCTGCGGGGCTGAGCCCCGGTGACGTAGTGGTTGAGTGCGGGACTGCGGCCCATTGGCTTGGCGGTTCAAATCCAGCAGCAGCTCTCTGGGAGCAAGGCTGGGAGCTCCCACGACCACCAGAGGGCAGTGATGCCCCCCCAAATAAGAATTGCAGCCTGGGAAGGAACTTTGTGAACATTAGCCCAAAGTCTTCATTTAATATCAAAGGAGCCCAAGGCTCAAATGAACTAAATGCTTTGTCCAGCATCACTGAGTCAATGACAACATAATGCTGCACTCTTGATTTCCTGGTTCCTGTCCTAGGGCTTCTCATTGGAACTCCATAGCCTTATTTAGGGGACAAGCACCATAAAAGACTCGAGAATTCCAGGGGAGAAATGGGCCATCTGTGATTGAGTATCCTCAAGTCAGCTCGACTCAAAACAACAGAACAAGATACCCACTCACAGCAGCCCTATGTTCCCAAAGACTAAAACCCTGCTCAGCCCTGTATCAGGCTCACAAGTGCAGCCACTGTGTCAAGCCACCTTGTTCAGGGGGTCCTTCCTCTCTTGGACTGACCCTCTACTTTAGGAAGCCTGGTGTCCTGTTCTAAGGACTGGTTTCACCATCCTCACTTCTAAGGAACACTTCTTCCAAGATAGATTTCCTTGTTCAGACAGTGCATATTATTGTCCAACACCACAATTCAAATACATCAATTCAATTCTTCTTCAGACAACCTTGTTCATGGTCCAACTTTCACATGCATATGAGAGAATTGAAAATACCATGGATTGTATCAGGCATACCTTATTCCTCAGTGACATCTGGCTTTTCAACACTTTAAAGATGTCTAATGAAGCGCATTTGCTCAGTGTATTACATCATTTAATTTCTTGATTGCTGCTTCCACAAGTGTTGATTGTGGATCCAACCCAAATGAAATCCTCGGCAACTTCAGTCTTTTCGGTTTATCATGATGTTGCTGATTGGTCCAGTCAGGAGGATTTTTGTTTACCTGACATTAGTTGCAATCCATACATCCTCAAGTGCCTCAAGTCCTCCCTGCTTGTAACCAGGTTGCGTTATCTGCATTTGGAATGTGTTAATAAGATTTCTTTCCATCTAAACGGTGTATTCTTCTTTACAGCATCCTCAGAATCTTTGCTCACCATACTGATGGGATAGGAATGGTGAAAAGTTATAGTCCCGACACACACCTCTCTCCTGATGTGAAACTACGCAGCATCTTCTGGTTGTTTGCGTAACTATCTCTTGGCCTATGTACAGGTTCAACCTGGGAATAATGAAATGTTCTGGAATTCCCATTCGTCTCAAAGCTGTCCATAGTTTGTTATGATCCACACAGTCAAATGTCTTTACATAGTGAGTGAAACATGAGGAAGCATCTTTCTAGTATCCTCTGCTTTGAACCAAGATCCATCTGACATCAACAATGGATCTTGCTCCCTGTTCTGTTTTGAATACAGTTTGAATTTCTGACAGCTTCCCTTGATGCACTACCAAAACAGTTTTCTACTTATGATCATAAAAATTTTTCCTACATTTGATAGTGATGATATTGTTCAATAATTTCCACATTTTGTTTATCCACTTTCCTTTAGAATGAGTACAAAGAGGGATGGATCTCTTTTCAGGTAGTTGACCAGGAAGCTGAACTCCCAATTTCTAGGTATAGATGAGTGGCCACTTGCATCAGCTTGTTAGAATATTTCCATTGCTGTTCTTTCCATTTCTGGAGACTTATTTTCCACTAATGCCTACAAAAGAGCTTGGATTTCTTCCCTCAATTTCATCAGTTCTTGATTACCTCATGAAATGGCTGAATGTCAGCTAATTCTTTTTGGTTTAGTGATGGTATATTCTTCTCATCTTCGATTGTTGCCTCCTGTATCATTCACTATTTTCCAATAGAATTCTTCAATATTTCAAGTTGAGGCTTGAATTTTTCCTCAGGTCTTCCAGCAGGAAATGGGATGGCATGCTCTTTTTTTAAGCTTTCTAATTGTAGGTCTCATGCATTTAATTAAAATGCTTTACTTGATCTTCTTAAGCTGCCATTTGATTTTTTTGTCCATGTCTTTTACTTCATCATGTTTTCCATTGGTTTTACATATTCTACATTCAAGCGGAACTTTCAGTTAATTTGACATTAATTTTGACATTAATTTGACAGTTTGACATTAATTTTAGTCTTTTTAATTCTTCTCTGTACTTGTAGTGACCGTTTTCTTTCATCATTTCCTAAGTCCTTGATGTCATCCCCAAATTCTTCTGGTCTTTGGCAATTAGTTCAATACACCAACTCTGTCTTTGAAATAGTCTCTAGATTCAGGTGGCATGTGTTCAAGGTGATATTTTAGGATTCATGGGCTTGTTTAAATGTCCATCAGCATTTACTTGAAAAAGCATAATTGATCATCTGTTCCACAGGCCACCCTTGACCTTGTTTAGACTGATATTATTGAACTTCTTAATCATCTCTTTCCACAGATGTATTCAATTTGATTCCTATGTGTTCTACTTGGTCAGGTACCTGCTTAGGCTGTTGTAAAAAAATAAGAACACAGGTGTTTGCAATGAAGAAGTCATTGGCCTTGCAAAACTCTATCACACCATTTTCAGCCTCGTTTTTATCACCAAGTTCATATTTTCTAACTATGACTCCTTCCTCTTTGTTTACAGCACTCACATTTAAATCACCGGTAATTATCAATTCATCTTGATTGCATATATTATCAGTTTCAGACTGAAGAAGTTGCTAGAATTTCTCAACTTCTTCATCACTGGTTTTAGTGATTGGTGCATAAATTAACTGGATTTCCTTGTAGGCCTATAAATAAGTATCCTATCACATACAGCATTGTCTTTCAAGACATATCTCGAAATGTTCTTTTTGGTGATGAATGGGGTACCATTCCTTTTGAAATTGTCATTCCCAGAATAGTAAACCATGATTGAGTGATTCAAAATAACCACCATCATTCCATTTCAGCTCCCTAATTCCTACAATAATGATGTTAATGCATTTCCATTCTTGATTTCTAAATTTCCTAGATTAATATTTCATACATTTCAAGTTCTAAATCCAGTACTAATGAATGTTTGTGTTGTTGGTTCTCATTTTGAATATTGCCTCATAAGCAACTGAAGGCCCCCAAAAGTTTTGTACCACCTGAGTCATTAATGTGGACTGTATTTGTATAAAGACTGCATTATACTATCCTATTTTGAGTTCTTTTGAACCTGAGAGATTTCTTTTCTAGCACTATATAAGACAATGTTCCACTATTGTTTATAAGTTTTTTAGTGGCTAATGCTTTATAAGTGGACCACCTATCATTGCTTCTAAGTGTATTTTTTTGTCTGGATGGTCCACTACAAATGACTCACATGGAGTGATGTCAGCCAGAATAGTATGACAGATGAGTTTGAAGTGCTTCCTTTTGGGGACTGTTCTCTATTTGCATGGTTGTAGTTAGGGTCGCAACACTGTCTGGCGCTGTGCCTTCCTCACAAGTGTTACATTTGAGTCCATTGGTGCAGCCACTGTGTCAATCCATCTGATTATTTGCTCAGCACACATATTAAACTTGGTGGAAGAATGCAACCCCGATATATACCTTTCCTGATTTTAAACATGGAAGCATTTCTTATTGTGCTCAAATTAATGCCCTTTGGTCCATGCATGAGCATAATTCAATGTTCTGAAGTTACTATTATTATCAATGCTATTTATGGTGTGTTGTGATCCACATACTCAAATACCTTTAAATAACCTATAAGGCAAGTAAACATTTTCCAGTGAACATCCACGTGAATGGTCTGTAGGCTAGAAAGAGGGTCTATAGCTTGTGTGAGAGATATTAAAAATAAAACTTTCCCATGGTTGCTTAACCATCTTGAAGCCCAGAGAAAAGAAGAGAACAGGGAGACATCTACTTTCTAGAAGCAAAGGAATGTAGACATCTTGAGAGACAGGCAAACCAAGAATGAAAAATTTGCTTGTGACTTGATGGTAGGTGACAGAGTTAATAAGATAAAGAGGTAGATAGGAAAAGATGGTGACCATCAGAATTTGAGACACATACTAGATTCACAATCTTGAAACAAGGAAAGAGAGAAAGCTGACATCTATACAAAAATGGTTGAAATCTAAGCTCAATGTGTGCCAAAATCCCTTCTTCTTTTAATACTTTTATTGGGGGTTCTTGCAGCTCTTAGCACAATCCACACATCCATCCATTGTGTCAAGCACTTTTGTACATATGTTGCCATCATCATTTTCAAAATTCTCTTTCTACTTAGGTCCTTGGTATCAACCCCTCATTTTCCCCTCTCTCGCCCACCCTCCTCTCCTCATGAATCATTGATAAATTATAAATCATTATTATTTTCATATATTACATAATTCACTCTCTCCCTTCACCCACATTTTTATTGTTTGTCCCCCTGGGGGAGAGGGCAATTATATGTTTATCCTTGTCCCCCTTTTTGCCCCCAACTTCCCCCTACCTTCCTGGTATCGTTACGCTCATTGTCGGACCTGGGGGGTTTATCTGTCCCGGATTCCTTGTATTTCCAGCTCTTATCTGTACCAGTGTATACATGTTCTGTTATAGCAGGATTTGTACGGTAGAATTAGGTTCAAGATAGTGGAGGAAGGAAGCATTAAAGAACTAGAGGAAAGTTGTATGTTTCATCAGTGCTACGCTGCACCCTGACTGACTCAACTCTTCCTTGTGAACCTTCTGTAAGGGGATGTCCAGTTGTTCACAGATGGGCTTTGGGTGTGCATCCTGCTCTCCCTCTCATTCACATTGATATGATGTTTTTGTTCTGGATCATTGATGCCTAATACTGGATCCCATCGACACCTCACAATCACACAGACTGGTATGTTTCTTCCACGTTGGCTTTGTTGCTTCTCTGCTAGATGACTGCTTGTTCATCTTCAAGCCGTTAAGACCCTAGATGTTATATATTCTAATAGCCAGGCACTATCAATTTTGTTCACCACATTTACTTATGCATCCATTTTGTCTTCAGTGATCATGTCAGGAGGGAAGGTGAGCATCACAGAATGCCAGGTTATTACAACAAAGTGCTCTTGTACTGAGGGATTACTTGAGTAGAAGTCCAATGTTCATCTGCTACCTTTAATCGAAACCTATAAATATATGTACATAGATCTATTTACCTACCATTATTTAAATTACATAATATATAAAAACATATTCACATATGAGCAAGCCTGTTTTTATATCTGTATTAATGCCCTTTGCCTCCTAGTTATATCCTCGATTTCCTTTTACTTTCCTCTTGTCCCACTATCATTGCCCTTAATCAAGCACAATCAGGCATCTTATGCCCTCTTCATCATCAATTTTAGATCCCTTTTTGATCCCTTGTCCCTGAGTATGTAGACACCTGCCTTCCTTTCCCCTGTCTCCCCCTCACCTGTGTCCCCCTGGAACTTTTGGGCCCGTTGTTTTCTCCTCCAGATTGTTTACCCTGACAATCTTATCTAGATAGCCCTACAGAGACAATATAAATCACAAAAATAAGACAAAGCAAAGGAAAACAAAAATAATTAAACAACAACAAACACAAAAATCAATAGCAAAGAAAAAAATCTAATAACTAGTTTCAGGTCTGCTTGTTGACCTTTAGGAGTGTTCCTGTGGCACGGAGTCCTCTGTTTTCTGATCATATAGGCTGCAATCATCTTCAGTCTGCACTGCTGTGCAGCTGATAAACTAATGAAGATTTTAGGAGAACACTTATCCAGTGAGTCCCTGAGAAGCCAAATTTTATTGAGAAATGATTGATTTCTTTAGATGCTTCACTACCCAGTTTGAAGTGTCCTGAGTATAACTGCCTCTTTTCATGTGGTTTGGTAGATTCTCTGATAATTCCCTGGCCCCTGACATAAATACTGAGGAGTCAAAGGACCGTGGACTAAAGTCACCAGTCTGCATTCAAGTGCAGTGTGACTGTGTCTCCCCACCCTCATTCTTCTCAGGTGCCCAGGGAAGAGAATAATAGCTGCCTGTTCAAGCTCACAAAGCTCCTGTGAAGGGTGAAGTTTGAAAAGGGTAAATGAACTGAACAAATGCATGGCTATCTATAAAAGTAGTTCAACTACATTTTAAACCACGTTCATGAAAAGGTCTTTTTATCACATGGGAATGACTTCCTTCACAAAGAACAAAAAGGTTCAAAGGCTAAATTGCATAAAATCACAGCATATTGTCACAGCATAGTGTGTGCTACAATAAATAATGGGGTTGAAGGTGATTCACAAAGGTAATCAGATCAATGCCTTGCAACAAAGAGTATTTAGTTCCTCGGAGTCTGGTCAGTGACTGCCCCAGAAGTAGTGCCCCAATCCAAATGCCTAAAACAGGTAGAAATTATGCCATGGACATAGTGACTTCTTGGTGTGTTAGTTAAGGTAACACTAGATGCTATAATAGATAACCCCTTAAATCTCCAAGGCCTAACACAATATTTTTCTACCACTCTGTAGCTCTCTGCTATGCACATTGAAAAGGGGAGGAGGGGAGACATACCTACTTTCAACTCCCACTACGTGGAAAGGACACTCAGCTCTTCCACTCACATTCCTATGGTGAGAGTTTGTCCCACCTGGATTCAAGGCAGGCAGGAAATGTAGCTCCTGTGAGGAGTTTTTGTTTCATTTTTGGCTGTTGTTAAGAATAAACAAGGCAAACCAAACTTCCACTCACCGGTTTCTACACATACCATTTAGTGACACGGAATGCATTCTTTGAGTTGGGCAACCTTCTTTCCTCAGGGGTTCCTCTTCCATTCACATAAACTCACACTGCCTGCTAAGGTTTCTAATGAATCTTTCCAGTTGCTGTTGTCCATTTGATTCCATATGGATAGCTGTTGAAAAGAGCGTGAGGTTCAAGACAGTTAAGCTAAAAAACATGTTGTTTTAGTCAGGAGCCGTAATGGCACAGTCGTTAAGCTCTTTCTTGCTAACTTACAATTCCCTGCCATCGAGTTGATTCTGACTCAGAGTGATCCTACAGAGGAGGGTAGAAGTGCTCACAGTGTGTTTCCCAGAGGGTAACTCTTCATGGAAGTGGAAAGCCTCATCTTTCTCCTGCAGACAGATTGCTGGTTTTGAACTGCTGACCTTTTGGTTAGAAGTCCAAATCATAATCTCTATGCCACCAGGATTCCCATTGGTAAAGATTATAGTCTTGAAAACTCTGTTACTTTTCTCCTCTATCCTATAGGGTGGTTAGGAGTCAAAACTGATTCAATAACAATGTGCTTGGGGGGTTTATCGCTTGGTTTTATAAAGACGTCAGGAGATTTTTTTTTTATTTCAGGCTTAAATATCTCAGAAACTTAAGATATATAAGTGCTTGCTGCAAATTAGGCAACTTGAAACAATTACTGATGAAGGTTCAAATCTACACATGTCTATATGGATTTTACTTCAACATAATAAGCAACATGAGGATAAACAACTGAAATTTTATAATTGTATGCACAAACAATTCCAATGGAAGTGGCAGTAAAAAAAATCAAGATATATAGAATCTTTATTATATTGAGTCTCCCAATCCATGAGCATGGGATGTTCCTCCATTTGTGGAGGTTGCTTTTCGTTTCCTGTAGTAGGGTTTTGTAGTTTTCCATGTATAGGTCCTTTGTTTTTTTGGTCAAGTATATCCCTAGGTACTTCAATTTATTCTTGGCTATTGTGAATGGAACTGCTTTCTTGATCTCCTCTTCTGTGGTCTTGTCAGATGTGTAGAGAAGACCAATTGACTTCTTTTTGTTGATCTTGTATCCTGCCACTCTTCCATATTCCTCTATTGCTGTTAGCACACCAGATGTGGAGCTCTTGGAATTTGCGATGTAGAGGATCATGTCATCAGTGAAGAATGATAATTTGACCTCCTCCTCTCCCATTTGGATACCTTGGATGTCTTTTCGTTCTCTTATGTTATTTGCTAAGACCTCCAGTACTATATTGAATAGTAGTGGGGATAAGGGCCCCCAAGAACTTTTAGAGAATAACTCATTGCCATTGAGACAGTGCCAACTCATAGAGACTAATTGTTGACAGGAGAAGAAAGCACAGTCTATATATCCCATGGAGCTGCACCTGGTTTTGAATTCACAGCCAAGCAGATCAGTGCCCACCACATAACCACTACACCATGAAGCCTCCTGTTATTTTTGGAAATACATATGAAAAGTTGTCACAGCACAAAACATCACCAATAAAATAGCCCTGCAGGGGAAAATCACTGATATTGAGCCTTCAAGCAAAAAACAAGTCGTTCATGATTATGAAAGGACATTATAACCAAAGCAGCCTTCAAAATCAAGTTAGTCCAAGTTCTAATCCCTGCTTTCAGCCAAATAATGAGGGACCTTAGACAATTGATTTAACCCTTATGAACCTCAATGTCGTCATCAGAAGTATGAGTTCAATATAAGATCCTGAAAAGGATTTGTGAAAACTCATTGAGATGATATAGCAAGTTCTGGGCTTATAAAATGCACTCAGGAACTAGTGCTGTCAATGCCTTTACTAAAGTTGAGTACATCCATCCTCTATGAACAGCAGTCTAATGCATACATGCACTTTCCCAGAATGTTCCTAGAAGCACTGCACATCAGAAATAAAATTCATAAACTCTACACATGCCTATCAAGAGTAGAATGGATTTTGGCTATATTCTATATTGGCTATATTGAAGTGCTACATCTAAATCTTTGAGATATATACATATACATATATATATACATACACATACATACAATTGCAACTGAGGTGATTTCAACTCACCCTATAGGCATCACAGTAGAACTGTGCTCCATGCATTTTTCAATGACTGGGGTCTTTCTGAAGCAGATCGCCAGTCTTTCTTCCAATGCAAATAGCTGAAGGGGGGCAAGTGATGCTCTGCGTCGATTTTGCTGAGCCATGGGTCTCAGTGACTTTACAGCTATGTAGTGGTTCAGTTTGGCGTTTGCATCATAATGCAATCATCCTCCATAGTGTGATCTGATGCGTTCTATTGTAATGGAGATGGGGGTGGCAAAGGAGAGTTTCCCTGGTTTGTGGTCTGTGTCACAAGAGATAAAAGCAGAGACCACTGCCACCACCTTCTTCTGGTACTCCTAGAACTGCTTGTGTGTCGAAGCAGCAGCTGAAGAGACTTGGATGCTCACCATAGCCAATGAGACACCCAAGGAAGGAGTCAAGCCTAAGGACGACCATCATAATCCTGTGAAGGTGGCGGGGCAGGCTGGGTCTGTGGTGCAGTTCAAGAATAAGAGGCAGCTACCACTCAGGAACTAAGGAAAGTCTATTGTGAGGCACAGGGTTTGCCAGTGAGGCAGATTGGATGCCGATTTGAGGGGCAGTCATTCAGTGAAACAGGCATACCTGCAGAGTTGGAAATGGAGGCTGAAGATCAAGTTAGTGTGTCCTAGGAGCAGACAGGGGGCATCTTCCAGAGAGGAGCCTGCTCCTTTCCTCCAGTACTCTGCTCCTACCCGCCATTCTCCAGCAGGGAAGCCCGATCTGGCCCATCACATCCTGACCATTGCAGTACCGTTTTCTCTATTCTTTCACTGCTCCTTCCCCTTTCTTATTGCACACCAAGTCACTGGTGCATGTGCACAGGCACGCTGCATTTCCCTTTGTTTATGTTGTTGTCTTTATTGACTAAACAGCCGTGTTTTACTAAATGCTATGTTTTAGTAAACAAGCAGAGAGGGGGTGGGGAAACTACTGGTTCTTCCCCATCAGTGGCGTGCTCATTCAGCCCTTCTCATTCCGTTCCAGTCAGTTAGTTTGCTCTTGCTACTTAACTAAAAAACAAAACGCAAAACAAAAGAATATCCTTGCATACCTTATTCAATTGGAGAATTTTACATTTCTCACTTTAAAGCCAAGGACAACTTTATAACTGTTGTGTACTTAGCTGTTACATGTAGGGCAATCTGTATTTCAGTAGAGTAAATTACCCTTTAAAAAGCAGCAGCAGCAATAGCAGCGGCAGCAGAAACCTGGATTTATTAAAATATACTTCTTGGTTGTTTTTTAAAGAAAGAAAAGAAGAGAGAAGCAAGCAGATAAATGGAACTTCAGGACCACCGAGAAAAAAGATCTGGTAATGAGATGTGTCCTTTAAGTCCAAGGAGTTCCAACATCACAGATGTCTGCACAAAAATGAAACATGCGTCATTAAAACCTGAAAGCATACCTCTGGAGTTAGGTCTCTGAATTAGGTCTTCAGCTCCGCCCCCCCAAAGCTGTGACCAAATGAGTGTCTGTTTGATAAAGCAGATATTTCTGTTACAGCAGCACTAGGGAACGAAGACACAGTTTGGTGCTGGGAGTAGGCTGCTGCTCTAAGAGATACCTAAAATGTGGAAGCACTTTGGGAATTGGGTAAGAGGTAGAGGCTGAAAGAGAATTAATTTCAATAATAATGTGCCTATTATTGAGAGCTGAGCAGCTTCAAGATCCTATAGATAAAAATACACATACATTAAAGGCATTTCTGGTGAAGACCCAGAAGGAAGCAAGGAAGGTTGTAACAATGGAGAGTGTAGATTGTGAGGAATGGCAAAGGAACGGTGAGAGCAGAATGAGAAGATTGAGAAAAGGTGGTGCATGAGCCAACCCACTGAGCGAATGAGTTGTGTGCCTTCAGGTAGGTTCCATGGTGGAGTGGTATGCCTCTGAGCACTTGTCAATAGAGTTGAAGAATATTTTAATGCTCATCCAAGCAGGAGAGAGGCTGGGCAGGCCCAAGAGGCCCAAGAGATCCAGGGGCCGAAGGAACCAGGAAACAGAAACTAAAGTGACATGTATCACAGGAAACAGACTTTCTCATTCTCTAATAGGGCTTGTGGTAGTTACATAATCTCATGTCAACTTGAGAATATTAAGAGTGGATGAAATCTAGTCTGTCAATCTGGCCATAGCCTGATGATGCCTCCTTGGAGGCATGAGGATTCTGGAAACTTTCTCTCTCTCTCTCTCTCTCTCTCTCTCTCTCTCTCTCTCTCTCTCTCTCTCTCTCTCTCTCTCTCTCTCTCTCTCTCTTTCTCTCTCTCTCTCTCTCTCTCTCTCTCTCTCTCTATGTATGTGTGTGTGTGTGCGCGCGCACGCCTTGGTCTTCCTGTTGACAAGTCATGCAGAGACTCACTGAGACCTGCAAAAGCACTTTCTCTCTGCTTCACTTTCCTATTGAAGATCCATACTCAGAGAGCTGGAGGAGCAAAAGGAGACCCATGACAGTGCTGGGATGCTTCCATAGTCAGTAGGTGCACAAAAATGTTCAACCACCAGCCTGTGATCTTTCTGCATTTTGCATCATTGAATGTGCTGCGTAAGTTGGAAGAGGAATTTATAGACAAGTATCTTTGGATTTTTTTATAGTGAATTCTGCCTAACACAGGGATAAAGAGTCTCAGGGTAGAACCAGAGTCTGCGAGGGTGGGACAATGGCCTCCTAAGTCTCAAAGAGACCATCCTTTGGTTCTAGAGTTTGAGGTCGTCATTCTCAAGTTTCAGGGGAATCAAGCCAGAAACATTTCTCAAAACTGAGGACACAGGTCTCCCATGCTCAAGGACCAGAAGAACAGTGTATGCTGAGGCCAAGGAGGTAGGGTTAACCCAAGTTGGAATGGGAGAAGGGGTCTGTAAAAAGCCAAGGGAACAGAATTGCTGTCCCAATGGATTAGAGAAATGGAGTTGAAAGCCAAGGCTGTGCGTACTCCCATCCAGAATCTAGAAGTCATAGCGAATCCCCAGAGTCAAGAGAGTAGGGCCATTGCCTGGAAGGACTCAGAGAATAGAGGATTATGTACAAGCCTTGATGACTAATATAAATTGTTGTCTGTGGAGTTTTGACTAGCTTGATGCCTATTCTTTCTTTTCTTTTTCCAATTTCTCCCATTTGCAATGGAAATGTCTACCTTGTACCTGTTCCACCATTGCATTTGGAAACAAATAATTTATATTCTAAATTCACAGATGAAGGGATATTTTTTCCTGCATGGAATATAGACTTGGAGTTGATTTAAGACTTACGGGGTAATATAATGAGATGAAATTGTTTTGTATGAGGAAAACACATGACTTTGTGGAGGTGGAGCAAAGCACTTTGTCACATATTGCACTGTGCTACTGAAAAATATGTGTCCATTGAATGGGCCATGAGTCTCAGTGGTTGGACAGCTATGTAAAAATGTAATCTGGCAGGTGGGAGGCAACACTTTCACTCAAGTCAAATTCCTGATCCAACCCAAGAAGAGTTTTCCTGGGATTTGATCCACATCACCTTTTATCTTACAAGAGCATAGAGTAGAGAATAAGGGATGTGGCTATTTATGTCCACTAAAGAAGAGCCAGGAGTGGACTGCATGCTGTGAACCCAGGGTTTCTGAGCTGAGAATCTCTTATATCCTGTGAAAGATTGGTGCCAAGACGTATGGAGATCCCCAAGAAAATACTGGGCCCATAGATGTTGAAAGGAGAAAAGAACCTCTCTCCAGAACTGAAAGAGAAGAGACCAAGCATGGTGCTCTACAAGTGGTTCCCTAAATTTGGACTTCCAGCCTCCAACTGTGAAAGAATACATTTCAAAGACCATCTGGTTGTATTTTTGTTGTAGATACACCAAACGACTGACACACTATGGTGTGTTCAATTTCTGAAAATTCATTGAGGTGAATATTTGCATCAATAAAATTTTTTTCTTAAGTGATGATTATGCACTGAGCTGCTATCTGCCTGGTAGGCAGTTTGAACCCACCAGCAGCTTTGCAAGAGAAACACTGGACTTTTCCATTCCTGTATAATTGTAGTGTTTTTAATAGTTTATTATTTGTATCTCTTCTCAAGCCAGCTGTGTCTGATTTGTACTGTGTCCTATTGCTGTAAATCACCTGGTTTATAATTCTGATGGAAACGTATTTGCTCTATAATGAAATCCAGAGCAGATATGTATTATATGATCAGAATTTTCCTACCAATGCATTGTATTAGAGTGTGAATAGTCTACACCATGCTGTTGTTTAAAAGTTTGGAAATTTTATTGCTAAATGAAACATGTTAATTATGATAATAATTATTTGTATAGATATGAATATAGTATCTATTTAAGAAAATGAGCTTTGCAGTTTTGCATTGAAAAAGAAAAGAGTTATAATTTCAAAACTCCTCAGGGAGTTGATATGCATGAGCACAGACTCCAAGGCAGTTAGTTTTGTCTGGTCGATCCTCCCCTGGAGAATCCCTCAAAGTGCTTCAATATTTTTCATAAATACCACTAGTTGTTGTAAGCAGAAAAAAAACAAAAGAAAAAGGAGAGGGGATACATTTAAAAACAAACCATAAGGAGGCAGGAGAGGTGCGGCTGTAGAATAAGACTGCAGGGAGCCCAGCACCATGATCTTTACCACCTTTCCAAACAAGGCCACTTTCTGACATATACTCCAGCTCCCTGTCGATTTGAAAAGGGTCCTGGATATTTTTCACAGTGACCCGAGTGTTCTTATTTGCTTAAGATGGTAGTGCTGCTAAAAATACAAGTTTTCCCCTCTGGGCAATCCACTACATGCCTTCTGGATTATTACATATATTTCTCTTCCATAGGGCACCCTATCCTTCCCGTCACAGTGATTCTTATTTCCTGTGTCCTTTGGGTACGCGTGGGAACTAAGGGTGTGGGGGGAGGGAAAGGTTCTTCTTTCTCGGCCCCAAACCCTGCAATCTACATCCTTGTCCCATTCACCAGGGAGAGTCCCAACCTCTTCTGATCATACGAGCCTGGATTCTACAGAAGCAACTAGGCACTAACTAACGCCTCTGTTGACTGGATGTCCAAATATTGAATGAGGTGCCCATCTAGCATAATAAAACCTACATCCCAAAGGTTCTTTAAGATTATAATGCCAGAAGTAATTGGTAAGTACGTTTGGTTTCATTTTTATATACTTTATAAGTGTTGCCATTAATAGAAACCTTAAGAGATGATCTTCTGGAGAGTTGTATTACTTGCTACAAGTCATAAAGACAGTGGTGACAGAACCACGACTAAAATTCAGATTTTCTGTTCTCAATCCAGCATCCTTTTTACTACCCTTTACCTTTAAGGGGTCTCTTTATCATGTCATCTAGTTGGTGTGAAATTGCCCGAGTCCAGCATTCTCCATTCACACAGCAATCTTAGCCCCCATTAAGTACCTTGGCCTTTACTAAAAACAGATGGGGATACCCTTGTTAGAACGTTTTTATAGCAAATTGGATCTGTTGAATTATTTCATTATTTCCCCAATTTATAATTTTCTCTTTTCACTATTTTGAGGTGAAAAATAAACCTTAAATAAAAGATGCAAAAACACCCTCTGAGATGTCAGAGTGTGAGACATGGCAAAATAATACCAACTTATAAATTATCAAGGGTTCATGAGGGAAGGAGGAGAAAAATGAAGAGCAGATACCAGGGGCTCAAGTAGAAGGCATGTTTTGAGAACAATGAGGGAAACAAATGTACAAAAGTGACACATGGATATATGCGTGGATTGTGAAAAGAGTTGCATGAGCCCCTAATAAAATGATTTTTAAAAGAGAACAGTACAAAGAATCCACGTAAAATGTTGCACAATCTGATAAATTTTAATATTGTGCCATAATTGCTTTATAAGTTCTCTTCTCCTCTTCCTTTCTCTCTCATACACATATGTACATCATTATTCATTTTATCAACTATTTAAGAATCAAAACTCTAAACCAAACACAGTTGGTCGAGTCGAGAAGAATTGCCTTGTAGGATATTTGAGGTGATCACATTGACTTAAGTAACTGTGATATCTGTGTCCTGCAGGGCAGCGGGTGGGTTTCAAGCATTGAGTTTTTTTTTAAGTATTGACTTTTGGGTTAGCACTTTGAACACATAATCACTGCATCACCAAACTCAGTGACGTTTTAGTATTTTGAGATGCATTTCCAAAGAACAAGAACATTGTCTCACATAATTATACTATAATTGTCAGATTAAAGAAAATATTGTTATAGCACTTTTATCTGCTTTGCAGCCCACAGTCTAATTGTGTCCAGGCCACAGTAGTGTCCTTTGTAGCATATCCTCTCTTTAATCCAGGATCTAGTCCAGGGTCATCTACTATGTTTGATTTTCATGACTCTTGACTCTCATCTGGAGCAGTTCTTCATGCGTATGTTTTGTTTAAAGGACACTATTATTTTGAACAGTGAAGTGTGGGGCATGTTAATCATAAAATGCTTCTTGAGTTTTACCAGTTAGCTTTGAATTTAGTGACTTAAAATAAAAGCTATTACAATAAGAGTGTATCCTTTCTAACCATGCAGTGAGAGACTTCAATAGTTCTGGTTTGAGCCAGCTGGCCCCCCATTCTGGCAGTTGGCTGAATGGCTGGCATGATCAAGCTACCTTAGCCATTCCTCCTTCATAATCCCACAGGACAATGTGGTGATGGGTGCACAGCTGCAAAGCTCAGCAAGAGAGCAAGCCCTAATGAACCATCACTTAGCCAGCCTTTGTGACATCATTTTGATAATGTTCCACTGGTCAAAGACTCTCTGGAAAGGAGGGCTCCGAGTTGGCCAGGGCACCTACAGACAGAGATCATGAAGAAAAGGAACCCATCACAGCAGCTGGAAACTGAGCATAAAGTTTAGGGAGAAAATACACTATTGAAAGAAAAAGTGAAGAACAAACAAGAAAGGTTTGAATGCTTAAATCATTAATTGTGAAATAATCTGGAATCAGGATGCCACACTAGAGAGGTAATGGGGCTGGTACAATCCTGCACTTAGAAAAGGGTTTGAAATTAGCGGCCAATGGTGTAAACTATTAAAGATGCTAACTAGTAAAAGGTCGATTACCCTTTTTTTGTTGGCAGTCAATAGAGGTGAACTCTCAAGGCTTGAAAAGGAATGGTAACTCTCTCTATGAAGCTCTAACCCTGCCATCATGCAAGCAGCTGAGTGATGGAGTATTGTGCAGAGAGCAACCATTCTCTATAATAAGAAAAAGAGAGAATAGTGACAACGGGACGTTGACAATCTGTCACTGAGTTGGGGCAGTGTGAAGAGCTGCCAGGTCCCTGGTGAAGGAGAAAACCCCCATTATAGACCATATCTGTTCCTTAGTCACTGCCAAGTGTGGTGAGATAATCATGAAGGTCTTAGAAGCCAGATCTACCTTTTCCCCCTTTCTTTACAAGATAATATAGAAATATGGATTGGGATGTAAATTTTCCAGATTTCTAAATGTTGGTTTCAGCATGTGAAGGGCTAATTCACAGACTAAATTAGGCTCAAAGGTCGTGAATTTTCACACTGGCCTCTAGATTCCTTTAACCTAAATTTTTGTAAAGCAATAAGCTAAAAAAACAGAAAGGAGATGTTGAATGATTGAAAATTTCAATCCAATCCCCTTTGAGCAATAACAGCATCGCTAACTTGTGATTACCTATATATGGCATAAATATACTGTCATTTATATTCAAAAGCTATAGAATTTAGCACCATTTGTCATATATAGCATAGATGATTGAAATGTGTAACACTGGCATATGCAGGTATGTAAGAAGTAATGAAAAATTGACAAGGGAACCATCCTAACATTTCTGCAACCAAAAAGCCGGCTTTACTTCTAACTCAGGGAAGGGAGAGTTTTTCAACTCAGGCAATTTCTCTGAGCAAAACACATTGCTGATTTGGGGGATGGATTTGTCTGAAGGTTATGGTTGTCACAGAGACAGAGTGACTAGCACTGGTGCCTATCACCTGACTGCCAAAAAGGGAGACAGTCACTAGTTGGCTGGCTGCCGGAGAGTGAGTCATTGGCTAAAGAGCTTAGCTCCCTGCTCTGGCTCATTTGTTACCATGGCTGGAGAATAGTCTGCCTCTCTAGGAGTCTGGGGGCACGTTGTGCATCCTCCAGAGTTAACTGTGCGAAACTACGGCAGAACACTGAAAGGGCGACGTGAACATGACCTTGCATGGATTCATCACTGTTTCATAGCATGGGATGAGACTCTTCTGTGAGGTCCTCGCCACCCTGTCACAATTTCATAGGCACTTCTTAATTCAACCTCAGAAGAGTTGTATCAATGACAGCAGTGGGATCTTGCTCCTCCAAAGGGCAACTATAATGATCATATCAAAACAATGGCTTATCATTACACTATGGTCATACTGAACACCTCAACACTAGTGTAAAATGGGATGAGGGAAGTTGTGAGATGTTGAAGACAAAATGAAAAGGGCAGGAGGAGACACCAAGGCAAACATAGTCTAATATCTTACTACAGCTATGCTGGGATTTGAGAATACAGTCAGACAGCTGCATGAACTCTATTTCTTTCATGGACGTCCACAACCAAGTTCCCGATTGACACTCCCTTCAGCATGCCAGCCCCCATCAGTAGTTTGTCTCTAGCCTTAAGTCAGATAGGGCATGGGTTATCAATTTGGGATTATGAAGCTCAAGTTAGGCCTTCTGACTTCTTATTTAAAGTGTCATGGTTATTCTTAAGCAGGAATTCGGAGGTCCCCAATCAAGGTCATAGAGAGAAGGTGAGGTGCAGAAGAACTTTGCTGGATATCCATTACCAAATGCTATGCCATGTCCTTTCTTCAGTCTTGTAGACCTGAGTCTTTCCTTAAGAAATCTGTGCCACCTCTGCACAAAACTGGTGAGATGCAGGCAATTGCTTTAAAGGTATGGGACCCCAAAATGAATTGTTTCTCATAGCCTCTCCTCCATATATCCATTCCAAAAACATATATCGAGCATAGTGGTAGTGACAGAAGCTGGTGTCAATTTGAAGATTCAGAGTGAAGGGGTGGAGTCTAGCCTGAAATTCAGATCAGAGTCATTGAGGTCTCTGTGTAGAAATGGTCTCCTGAGGATTCCGGGAACTCCTGTTTTCCTCCTTGTAGGCAGAAGACACACTCTCTCTTGGCTCACTCTATGCTCTGTAAGTCACCATTAGTGTGAGAAGACACCTGCCAGTGCCTGAGATACTTACAACGCCACTAGATCCACAAGACTTCCCACCCACTGGCCTGTGATCTTCCTGAATTTGGCATCATTGAATGTCTTTCATGAATCTGAAGACTTTATAGATTGGTATCAGACATATGAGCTACTATCAAACTTATGGACTTGATCTGGACTGAGCTGGGATGTTTGCTCAATATTCAATTGCTCTTGTATATAAAGCTCTTTTGTCTAAACATATAGATGTCTATGAATTTGTTTCTCTAGTCTACCTGGACTAACACACAACTCATTACAACCCTATGCACAAAAATAGGAAACACTGCCAGGTCCTGTGCCATCATCATAATAGTGGTTATGTTTAACCCTATAGTTTCAGCCACTGTGGAATCCTCTTGTTGAGAATCTCCTCCTTTTTGTTGCCCCTCTACTTTACCATGCATGATGGCCTTTCCCACAGACTAGTCTCTCCTGATAAAATGTTCCAAGGATGCGAGACAGCATCTTCCCATCCTTGCTTCCTAGGAGCATTCTAGTCGCACCTCTTCCAAGACTGATTTCTTTGTTCTTTTGAGAGTCAATGGCACTTTCAATGTTCCTCGCCAACTCCATAATTCACATGTATCTGTTCTTCATCAGTCTTCCTTATTCTATGTCCAACTTTCACATGCATGTGAAGAGGTTTAAAATACCATGGCTTGGATCAGGTGTGCCTTTGTCCTCAAAATGACATCTTTGCCCTTTAATAATGTAAAGACATTTCTTGCAGCATGTTTGTCCAATGTAATATGTCTTGATTCCCTGACTATAACTTTCATTAGCATTGACTGTGAATCCAAGCAAGGAGAAATTCTTGACAATTTCAAATTTTCCTTCATTTACCAAGATGTTATTTATTGGTCCAGTTGTGAGAATTTTTGACTTGTTTATATTAACTTGTAGTCCATATTCAAGGCTGCAATCTTTGATTTCATCACCAAGTGTTTCAGGTCCCTCTCACGTTCAGCAAGCAATGTTGTGTCATCTGCAAATTAAAGGTTGTTAATAAGCCTTCCTCTAATCCTGATGCCATATTTTTCTTAATATAAGTCAGGTTCTCTGATGATTTACTCAGCATACAGATTGAATAAGTATGACACACTCTTTTCCTGATTTAAAACCATGCAGTATTTATTTCCATGGTCTATTTGCATAACTACTTCTTGATCCATATACAAGTTCTGCATGAGCACAATGAAGTGTTCTGGAATTCCCATTCTTCTTAAGCTTATTCAGAGTTTGTTATAATCAGAGTTTGTTATAGTCAAATGTCTTTGCAGAGTCAATAAAGCACAAGTAAACATCTTTCTGATATTCTCTACTCTCAGTCAAGAGCTATCTGACATCAGCAATAATATCCTTGTTCCGCGTCCTTTTTTGAATCTGCCCTATATCTCTGCAGCTCCTTGTCAATGCACTGCTGCAACCATTGTTATACAGTCTTCAGGAAAACTTTTCTTGCATGTGATATCAGTGATATTGTTCTAGAATTTTCCCATTCTTTTGAGTCAGCTTTTTTTGGAATGGATACAAATATTTATCTTTTCCATTAAGTTGGCTAAGTAGCTGACTAGAAATTTTGGGGGAGCGATGAGAGCTTCCAGTGCTTCGCTGGCCTGTTGAAACATTTCAATTGGTACTCAATCAAGTCCTGGAACCTTGTTTTTGGCTAATTCCTTCAGGACAGCTTAGACTTCTTCCTTCATCATTGATTGTTGCTCCTTTGCTACCTTTGGAAATGGTTGACTGTCAACTAGCATTGTTGTTTTATTTTATTTTATTTGGATTTTTTTTGGGGGGGGGGCATCACTGCCCTCGGGTGGTGGGAGTAGGAGTCCCAGCCTTTGCTCCTTGGAGCTGGAATTGAACCTCCATCCCAGTGGGCCACAGTCCCGCACACAACCACTACGCCACCAGGGCTCAGCCCTATTTTATTTGATTTGGTACAGTGATTCTATGTATTTTTATCTCCTTTTGATGCTTCCTGCATCATTCAGCATTTTGTCCCTGTTGCAGTCTTGCAACTCAAAGTTTCCGTTATTCCTTTCAGTTCAAGATAGGCCAAGTAAGTTCTTCCTTTTTGGTTTTCCAACTTTAGGTCTTTGCACATTTCTTTATAATGCTTTACCTTCTCTTCTCATGCTGTGTTTTGAGATTTTCTCTTAACTCTTTACATTATTTCCAGTACATATCTGTCAGTTTGTGATACTGTGTCCACTTATGTATTGTTGGGATGCTGGAAGATATGTCACCATCATAACCTCCATACTATGAAGAAGGAATAGACTGTCCACTTCTGAGAAATTAGCCATTCAAACGTATGAATAGGAATAGAACTTGGGCAGATGCTGAAACCCCATGAATAGCAGCAGGATATTTGCGACAAGATTGCTAATTCAACAGGGACCTGACTGCCCCAGAACTTGAGAACTTGGCCCGCTACCTTGTCTCTTTCAGGAGACACAGTTAGTGAGAATGATTTGGTCATTTCGAAAAACTAATTCCCCTCTCTGTTTGAAGAATCAAAAAATATCTCAAAACTGACAGCCGTGTTAATCATTTATTAATAAAACGCCTCCACATCCTCGTTGGATTATATCTGTGAAACAGAGATTTGTTGTCAGGGCCGTCAGAAAGCATTTCCTGTTGCTCTTGTTTATTGACAATGGGGATGGTAGCTTCAACATCACTGAGCCTAACAATTTGATTTTGCTCCAAATGTCAAGGACAGACCGGTGACATCTGTTGTAAAGTGAAGCCCCTGCCATCTCTCTAGCAGAGGCAGGAAAGGGAAAAAAGCACAGTTGGCACACAGGAGGGACCAGTCTGCCTCTTAAAACATTTCAAACTGGAGTCTACATTTTTAAATCCAGAGCTGGAGAGACAGAAGGGTGTGGAAAACAAAGGGACCTCGAGAGCAGTGATTCTGAAGCTCAAGGACTAGTTTGGCTCCCAGGAGGCCACCTGGTAGTGACTGGAGACCTTTTCAATGCTCATAATAGAGGCAGAAGGTCTGACTTTGCTAGAGGGATATAGTGGGTGGGGGTCTGGGGTGTTGCACAATGCCTTACAGAACAGAGTACAACCTCCATGAGAGAGAACGAGCTGCCCATATGTCAACAGTGCCGATGTTGATAAACTAAAGCCGTTCATCCCACAAGCAAACTCACTGCCATCAAGCTGATCCCAACTCACAGCAACCCTGTGGGACAGAGAAGAAGCTCCCAGTGGGTTTCAAAATTACAAATATTTACGGAACTAGAAAGCCTCGTCTTTTCTCCTGTGAACCGGTGGCTAACTTGGAACTGCTGATCTTTCAGTGTAGCACATAACACATTGAGCTGCTGATGGCAAGGTCAACAGTGTGAAACCACCAGCTTCTGTGAGGAAGAAAGATGAGACTCTCTGCTCCCATCAAGCGTGACAGTCTCAAAAACCCACATGGGCAATTGTACTCTGTCTTATAGGGTCACCATGAATCAGAATGGACTCCATGGCCGGGAGTCATTTTGCTGTCGGGGCTGTTTTGTTTGTTGCCTTGTGGTCAGCAACCCAGCTTGTAACGACCCACGCCCCTGGGGCTCGCTTTGACAAACTCCTTTGGAAAGAGAAAAATGGCGTCAGACTTTGGGAAAATTATCACTCGTTCGCCTGACAGCAGCAGTTCTCAACCTGTGGGCCATGATCCCGTTGGGGGTTGAACGACCCTTTCACAGGGGTCACCTGATACATACCACTCCAAAATGACAGTGATGAAGTAGCAACGAAAATCATGTTATGGTTGAGGGGTCACCACCACATGCGGATCTATATGAAAGGGCCATGGCATGAAGAAGGTGGAAAACCACTGCCCTAGAAGGTAGAGTAGAATTGCTCCCAAAGGTGACAGACCTTGGATGCCTTGTCTTTCTCCCATGATGTAGATGAATATGTATAACTCCAGACATTTTGATTAGCAGTGGAATGCTTAACCAGTGTGCCACCAGGGCTCCTACAGCAAACTAGATTGCTGTAATTCTCTGGTATTTGTGAAATTTCTGGTTTGAATACATTTAGTTCGTTGATCCGTTGTATGCACTTTAGTCATTGTGCACATAGTCATTCACTATTAGTACGTGTATTTGTTCTTACAACATTTTCTCAAATGTTTTTACCTAGTGCTTTGGGAAAGATAGTAGCTCTAAGAAATATTCATGTAGCCTCTGAAAAAAAATTAGTAAGCCTATGCAAGTTGTGTGGGCAATAAATCAAGCGTGTGTCCTCTCCTTGAAGAAGTATAAAATGTTGAGTTAGTGCAAAATGAGAATAGAGAAAAAAAATGAAGCAGCAACAAACCCCAGTTGACTGGATGCTCAAAGCTTTATATGGATCTGATAATGATGGTGTTCTTCAGGGAAACACGAGAGGTGGCTGTGACGATGCTAGTAAGGACACATCCTAGGGCTAATGTGTGAGACAAGTTGGCCAGATGTAGTCTCAGTGATTAATATTTCTTTTATGAATTTAGAACAGCACATCCCAGTTTACCCCAAAAAAAGTTGTTTTGTGGTTTCAGTGACATTAATTATGGTCGTAATGCTGTGCAGACATTTACTCCATACAGGGAGGACAAATAAAGATCTAAAAAGCAATGCCTCCCTGCCACTCAAGAGTTCAAAATAATGTATGGTCAGGTAAAATAGAGAATATGATTATGAATGAATAGGATGCATCCATTAATTCTTAATTATGCTTTATGTATTTTGAGAGAGCCTGTTGATACAATGGATCAAAGTATTTTGCTACTAATGGAAAGCTCAATGGTTGGAGCCCACCAATTGGCAGTCTTCTTCCATAAAAGCTGATGGCCTTGGATACCCTATTGGGTAGTTCTACTCTATATTAGAGGACCATGATGTGTCGGAACCAACTCACCAGCAATGGGATTGGTTTTCTGTGTGAGTGTGGGGTTCTTTTAAGTATTTAGGGCAATCTCAATACACATCACTATTCTTTGTGTCAAATGAGGCCAACTAATTATAAAGTTTAACATGGAAACAGATCAGGATAGCTAGGCAAACACCTGGAAAATAAAAGCAATAAGAAATGGCCAACACTACTAGCTATCAAAACATGTTTATCATGTAACAGTCATTTAAAAATATGGAACTGTTTCATGAGTAGAACTACCAATGTTACAGAATAAAAAAATTCATGTGCATCGAGTCGATGTGAACTCAAAGCGACCCTACAGGACAGAGTAGTCTCTGAGACTAAATCTTTATGGAAGCAGAAGCACACACCTTTCTCCTGGTGGGTCCCATCAACTGACCTAATGAATTAGTAGCTCAATGCATGGTTCATTATACCACCAAAGCTCATCAGTAACACGGAATATAGGCTAGAAGCACACAGGGGATATAACTAGCATATGCTAGAGGGAGTATCAGAAGCCTGTTCAGTGAAATTAGCTTTGTAGTAAATGGTGTTGTACAAGTAGGTAACCCGCTAGAAAAAGGGGAAGTTGGCTTCCTACTTCACATTGTGCATCAAAATCAATCCAAATGGATCTGTGATTAAAAGATAAAAATCTAAAATGTTCAAAGTATAAGGGGAAAATACATATATGTGGAAACTGCTTTATAACCTGGAACCAGGGAGCATTTTTCTGTGATTCATGGGCAATATATAACTCAGAGGAAAAGTGGTCATACTTCAGTACATATTTTCTTTCCTCTCCTTTCATAGGTAGCTTAGGGTCAGACTCCAAAAACACCAGCTGTATATCTTTATTGTCTTTCCAATAGAACACGTTCTTTGAGGGATCTCTTTCTATTTCCAATCTGTTATTTCCATTCCTCTGACCCAATGCTTTTATTGGGGCATCATAATTCTGTCTTTTCTTTATTTCATATCTCCCCTCCCCTTTCTTGCTTCTCTATACTTGGAGGTTTTCCTGCCTTTCCCCTGCATTTTCCTCCCTTCCTCTCTACTCTCTCTTTCAGTAAGATCAAAACTCTGGCCAGTCTGTGTGAGGCAGGAGATGGAGCTATATTTTGAGGACTCTTGGGAATCCTGGTGTTGATAGGAAGCAGCAAGAAAAAGAGGCTATCTCATCAGACCAGCTCTGTGCACTGGGGAAAGGACTCAAGCTAGAGACAAATACCTAGCTTTGGAAATTACTTTTTATAACACAGTGGAGTCTCAGCTTGAGTTTGCACAGGGTCAACAAAGGTCACTGAGACTGCCTGGACATGTCTGGTCTAACAGTGGGCTGTTCCAACCAGAAGTCTTTTATTTTTTTCATTTAATTCATTTTTTTGATCATCTGATGGGGGGGCTCATACAACTCTTATCACAATTCAGCCAGCCAGCCATCGTGTCAAGCATATTTGTACATTTGTTGCCATCTTCATTCTCAAAACATTTTCTTTCTTTTTGAGCCCTTGGTATCAGCTCCTCATTTCCCCTCCCTCCCACTCCCTCTCCCTCTGGAACCCTTGAGAATTTAAAAATTATTATTATTTTGTCAAGGTGGGCGAAAGGAGACTTCTTACACAATTCTGTTGTCTGTCCCCCAGGAATCAGGTTATATGTAGACCCTTGTAATCAGTTCCCCTTTTTTGTCAGAAGTCTTTTTTTATATTAAAGGATTTAAGGGGCTCCTTGGAAAAGAGAGTTGAGCTCTAGTTGTGTTGTGTTTACCTGCATGACAGCTAACTGAAAGGTCAGTGATTCAAATGCATTAGCTGCTATGTGGGAGAAAGATGTGACTTGGAATCCCCATGTAGCAGCTCTGGAATCCCTATGGGGTTAATTCTACTGTAGCCTACAGAGGTGCTATGAGTCAGAATCAACTTAACAGCAGTGTGTTTGCTTTGAAGGCAGAACAATTCAAACAAAGCAAAACAAATGTCTTCCTCACTAGCTATGTTCTAACTACCTGCCTATAATGAGCAAAGAAGGGCCATTCTGAGTACCACATGGAGTTAGCACCGTAGCCAGTGTCCACTATTTGGCATATGTCGGTGCCTTCTGGAAGGGGCCTGAGCACATCCACTAACAATTTAGTTAGGCATAGGGGCACAAGAAGCCAGTTTTCAAGATGCTTTCATGCTGATAATGATGGAAAGAGAAGAGTCTTTTCATCCACTCCTCACCGCCCCCAAGCAATAACACTGATGTCTGGCAACTCCATGAGGAGAAGTCAGAGTCTGTGACCAGCAGTCCTGATCAGCCTCATCAAAAGAACAGGATTAAGCTGAAGACATTTTGTGGTGTCTTTGTGTCTGTGGGCACATTTTTTTATCCATCTCCTGTTAGCTCTCAAAATCAGGGTGGGCTAAGGGCTAAAGGCACTTGTCAGGGACCAATTGTAGAAGAGGTGGATATGAAGAAAAGAGGGATTCTTCTGAGAAGCTTACACTTCACCAGTTCAGATGCTGAATACCTCAGGGAGCATTTTGCTTTCTTAACAGGAATGAAAACAAGTGATTCAGACTTATTTGGGTCACTAATCTTAGGAATGCCTACCTGCTTCAGATTGTCAAAAACATTTGCTGTTGGCAGGAGCTTAAACACTCACCTTGAACAGTCACCTAAAGCACACCTATTGGTCCCTCACTGTCCAGAGGAAAGAAGAGTGGTGAAAATTAAAGACACGTGTAAACCAGTAGTCCGGTGAACTAACAAACCATACAATCATGAGTCTCCAGGAGCCTGAGATCAAAAGCACTAGATGGTGCCTAACAAACACTTCCAACAGTTCTGAAAGGAATCCCATCAGAAGGTACTGGATAGAGTGGGAGGGGAAATAAGGTGGAAGAAAACCCAAGGCATTAAGGAGACCAAGCTTCCCGGATTATTAGAGACTCATGCACTATGTCCTTTGTTCATCTCTTGGGTCTGGCACTGAACTGATTGCATAGCTCAATTTTCAGCCAAACTATAGACAGATCTCTAAGGGGAACAATGACATTAGCGAGATACACACACCATTGGAGATCAAGGGGGGCAACATTTGCCCAAGGACAAAGTTCAGAAAGAAGGCTTAGAAGAGGAAGACAAGTGGGAGTCAGGAAAACAAGGGAGCAGGTGGGGTGAGGGGTGGATCCAAGTATTCGATCTTTTCCCCAGGGATGAGAATGTTACTTATTGGTCCAGTTGTGAAGGGTTTTACTTGCTTTATACAGAAGTGAAATCCATAGTGACAACAAATAGTAAAAGCCTTTTAAGTTCAGCCTTGAAGAGCCTATAAAGCACTTCTGCTCTACCCTAGAGAACACACTTGGAAGGAGAGTACCATGATGGCAAGTTGGCTCTGTTCCCAACTAACTGATCTTGGCCATGTGATATACTCTTCATCTGCTCCTTTAAAAGAACGCAGTTCTGCCGACTTCAAAGGATGGTGCTACAAATTGCGGAAGTCTTTCACATCTGCTGCAGCTGTAGGCTGTGATTTTACTGTGATGACTTCTGAATGGTGCCGCTCAGTGGACTAAGTCCCAGAGCAGGAAAGGGGGTCATGGAATCTGGCTAAGAGAGTTGGGTTCTAAGCCCCCAAACTCTCTCTTTCATGGAGCAACTACACTTGAATCTGTTCCACAAATGGGCTACTTAATTATTTTCATTTAAGGGGGAAAGCACAGTGATCTGGTAGATCTGGTAGGTGAGCAATTCTGGATTGCGGAAGGATTTTGGACAAAATGGATTAATGCCAAGGGTGAGGCTTTTTCATTTGGGCCAGATTGGTGGACTTGTTGAGCAGTTAGAAGAATGAAGCTGGAGCTCGATGGGAGGCAGGTTGGAAGGGAAAATAAACTGAGATCCCAAGAGAGAAGAACAGGGACCAGGAACAACTAGAAATGCCTAACTTGGAGCCTTTTGAAAATACTGGCCCGGCTTGCCAGTCTCCATGGGTATTCGTATTTACCACACGTGTGGATGGGTTATTTTGGGACCATTGCCAGTCATTGCTGGACCTAAGGGCAGGTTTACAAAAATAAAAACAGTCATTACAGTGCTGAAAGATACTTGACGGTTTACAAAGCAAAATCCTGAGGCTGTCAAAACCTCTCTTCAATTAAGGTCGTCATGGTGTAAATTAGCTGATTTCTTCTTGAGGTCGACCTAATCGCGCACCTGCTGAGAGCAGTCTTTCAGTTGGAAGTTACCTATCATCCCTCCAGGAGGGCTTGAAAATAGCAAATTATTTTTCTAGAATGGATATGTAATTTCTTGATTTCAGTTCAAATTCTTGATATGCCCATTTGCATTCCTTGGTATGTGTTTTGTTTTGTTTTCACTTCTAGCTGTTCTTAATCGAGAGAGAAGTATTCATTATTAAAACCTAAATTCAGAGGGTAATTACTGAAATAGTACAGAGTCACAATTACAGTAATTTGATGATTTGGATTATCCTGGCTTTGTCCTCGATGAGAATGCCTGGAATAAGTTGAGATTGGAATCCATTGGTCATATAAAGGTATAATTGCTGCATAGCAGGTTGTGTGGAAATAGTCACTGCTAAATATGCCTCATTAGAATTATAGTCACAAAATGACCTCATGGTTCCTTTAAAAGTAGAAAGCGCATTCTGTGTTACCCAATATCATGCATTCTGTGTATCCATCCCCCCATAGCATAGTCTTTCAAGAGCTGCTTCCCACATAATGGCTGGAATGGGTCAGTCTGAATTTGAATCCTGTTTCCTTCTGAAACTTAAGAGAAAAGACTGTCAAGCTCTCTGATTCCCAAAGATATGGCTGAATTCTCCTCAGTTTTTTTGGCATAGCAGTTCAAAAGCACCAGCAGCATCTCAGGAGACTTAAAGTCTTAGAAACCTACAGGAACCCCACAAAGGCCATTCTATGCTGTCTTTTAGGGGCGCTAGGAGTCAGCAGAGACTAGACAGCAGTGAGTTTTGAACAGCAAAGGTTTAGAAGAGTAACCACGTGGAATTGGGACCCAGACTTTTGAGGAGCGAGTACCCAGCAGCTGATTCAGTTCAACTCAGGGTGTAGCAATGGCTGAAGTCCACTGTCAGAGTCAGAGTGAAGAGTGACATTTGTTGATAGAAGTGTTCTCTGCCTTCTCACCTTGACATCTCCCTCTTGTGAGACGGCAAAGCTTTTCAGAGTTGGTTGCAGCTCCAGCATGACAATGCACCGTGCTGTCATATCTGGCTGCTATTGGCCAGGTGTGGCTATTTAAGTTTCTATTTGAATCTATTTCAATTAAAGACAATTTAAAATTATGTCCCTTGAGCTCAGTAGCCATATTTGAAGGACTTAATAGCCCTTTGTGGCTGTTGTGACTTTGTGCTGTGGATGAAGTAAAGCTAGTGGGACTTTCATTGCCTGATGGGGCACGATTCAAAATGAGAAGAAACAGCTGCACTCGTATGGACTGACACAATAACTGGGACAATGGGTTCAGGCATAATAACCATTGTGAGTTGGGCGCAGGACCGGGCATCATTGTGTTCTGTTGTACACAGGGTTGGAACCAACTTTTTGGTCCCTAACAGCCACAGCAGCAGCAGAAACCTGCACCCACCCCCGTGTCGAGAGGCCACTGTTTGGAAGACCGTTTTGCAGAAAGAATAAATTGAAACAAAGCAAACCAACAATTAATAACGGTGTTGAATAAGACAAGGAATTATGACCGCCAAAGTCATTTCAGTTTAATAAAATTCACTCCCAGTAGATTCACAATTGCCCAACAGGGAAGCATCGAGGTTGACTCTGCCTGGTGTTTTGATGAGATGTCACACTCCATCACACTCAATTTTTAGCCTGAGCGGGAAGAGAGCTCATCATGGGTCAGCTGATGACGTTTGCCAGATGACTGCTTACTGTCTGGGCGGTGAAAAGGATCCTTGGGTTGTGATTTTCTGTGATGTTAATATCAGAACTCTCTATGCCAGGGGACCTCAAACTTTTTTTAAAAAGGGGGCCAGTTTACTGTTCCTCAGACTATAGTAAAAAAAATAACTATAACAAATTCTCTGCAGGCAGCAGCAGCAATAACACCCCAGCGAGCTGGATAAATGTCCTCAGTGGACTGCATGTGGCCCTCGGGCCATAGTTTGAGGACCCCTGCTCTATTCTGTGCTCATCAGAGACCACCCGGTGAAGGTATCCTGAATCAATCATTAACCGTGTGATATTTGACAGGACGCAAACTCCCTCTAAATCTGTTTCCTTGCCTTGATTATACCATAGATGTCCACAAAGAATCTAGGAAATTCTCTGATATACATAGTTGCAAATTATTCGTGGATTTTGGGTGGCCCTTTACTGGATGCCATAGATAGACTCTGAAGTATCTTATTTTTCTTTGTTTGTTTTGTTTTGTTTTCAAGCATATGTGCATTCATCTGTTCAGGTAAAAATGCAGGTTGAACACTAGCTTTGAAAAGAAGTGTGTCCAGGAGACAGAGAAGTATGGGTTTAAGGAGTGACAAGCAATTGAGTGATACAATCGTGGATGAAATTAGAAGCGGGCCAGAAGAGGTGGCCCAGGGTGCAAGGGCATCTGCCACAGAACCCACAGAAGGTGGACATGCTTGGGTTGGGAGGATATCAAGCTATTTCTCTGTTCCCCCCAAAGAAAGGATGAGAGAGCTCCAACCTTCTATACTCTCACAAATTTTGTTCTATCTGCTCATTGCAAAAGAAGGCTGCAAAACTGTTCCTGGAAAATTTTCCCATTATCTCTCAATTCCATTTTCTGTGAACTTAGAAAGTCCTCTTGTCTTTGAAGCAATGATAAACCCGCCTCTTCTCTCAATTGTCCTAAGGCAGTCATTGAGATTCTGTCCTCCTTTCTATAAACCAGTGGCATTTGCTCAAGCATTTGTCAAAGGGATGTCAAAGACCAATTTTCAGAATGGCCTCCATGACATTTGGGGTGCAAATGACAAAGCAAGAAATAGATAGTGAGTGTGTTATAGTTTTTAAACTCTTACACTTAGAGGCAGACTATTTCCTATCGGGAAAGGTTTAAAATTTCTAAAGAATTCACTGAAAACACAAGTCCTGGAAGTACCAAGGAAATGGGGAGCATGATTTTCTTTGGCCTGAAATTGGAGATTCTTTAACTGGGTCAGGAACTACTTGCTAAAAGTCCTGTTGTTTCTCTCAGAGCCAGCCATTTTGTACTCCACTTCCAAAAGCGTCCTTCTTAACAGAAATATGTGCACAATTTAGTGAGAGGCTATTTCAATACCCTATCTATATTTGATCCAAGGGTCTCTATGGAAACCGACCTCAGGCTTATGTGAAGGAGTCACATGACTATTGAGAGAGAAGGTGCCACTTGATCCTCATCTGACTGGCGTGCCCATGACCATTCTCTGCTGAAGAGTTTTCTGAGATAAACATGTACAACTACACTGAACTCTGTTGGACAACAACATTCGGGGCTTTGCTTTCTAAATCAATGCAGCATTTTTTAAAGGTTAGATCATAAAACAAAATTTAAAAAAACTCACTGGCATTGGGTGAACTTTGACTCGTAGTGACCCTCTTAGGTCAGAGTAGAACTTCCCCGTGGGTGTCCAACACTGCAACTTTCAGTGTCTATGAAGGAGAAGGCCTTGTCTTTCTGCCACACAGTGGTGGGCAGTTTCGACGTGTTGATCTTGTGGATGGCAGCCCAACATGTAATCATCAGGGCTCCTTCAAAGCCGGGCCACAGTGGTCATTTAGGCGCCTTAAACCCACCAAAATTCATAATAGTACGCTGGAAGTGCCCTATTTTGTCATAAAGAATATGTACAATCCTGCAAGTTAGAAAAGGAAATGTGTCATTTTGGTTCCATGTGTTGGGCATGCACCTTCCATGGCTTCTAAAATGCATCATGCAAGGGATTGCTTTGGGCTACACTTTCATCACACTTTAAGATAGAAGGCAATTAAAGGCATGCTGCTTCTTTCTACATATATATGTGACTATTTCTCTTTGGAGATTTTTTTAAATGTTACCTAACTTATCATTTTATATAGTCTCTTTTACATGCTTTGAATTTCTGGTTTTTATCATGTGTCATGCCAAATACAATGTCAAAATAAAATAATTCAGATGATGACAGCATTTTTTTGAAACTTAAGAGAATGTTTCTGGTATTTATTGCCTGGTGTAAGCAAAAGCAAAACTATTGAAAATCCTAAGAATGTTTAATGAACTTCACCCTTTCAAATGAAATGTTCAGTGTGGTAAGTCTCCTTTTCTAGAGAAAAAATGCCAAAGATACCCATATAAGCATGAGAAGGAGTTCGCTATCCAGAAGTAATTTTATATCACAAAGATGTCCCAAAATACTGTGTGAGTCCACTGTGGTAGGAACAAGCAGCAGAACAGGCACAAAGTCAAGCTTGCAGGTCTTCTGCCCCGCGACCAGATAGCTTGGGAAAGAGCTGGACCAGTGCCAATTAATTGCACATCATCTGATCCAGGTGGGTCACTTGGCCCGAGGGCACCTCACAACAAATGGTTAGGGAGGGGAAGAAAGAGAGGAATGCTGTCTGCTGAGTGGTAGCCATGTGGATCTGGATGAGATTCCCCCTGAGAGGGAAGTGGCCCTCTCAGTGGTTGATAACTCCCCCTGAGGTACAAGAATGAACCAGTGGAAGGGGAGTCTCAAAAAGCAGGTATCTACACTCTATCCTGAAATATGAGCTATAGTAAAAAAGTTCTTCATTGCCAGGGGTTGAGGGTTGAGTGTTTTTTGTCTCAAAAGAGAGCAGTGGGCCAAATAAGTTTGGAAACCTGTGGTCTACATGAACCACTGTTTTCTTCACCTTGAGACCAGGACAAATTGGTGCCCTAGTACCACTACTAAATGTTCAGATAAGGAACAAAAATAGATGAATCCTGATAATTGGGAGAAAAACGTGAAGCAGAATTCACATCCCCCATGAATCAAAATATATTGAATCTAATAAAGCTGTAGGAGTCTGAAACTATGGCCACAAGCTGCTCTTCAAACCTTGAGTTGACCCTAACCCTTGAAGTCACCTTTACATTAAGTAATGGCTTAACTCAGAGTAAGACTGTCACTCTTGAGTATTACCTTTTTTAAAAGTATTACTATAAGATCAAAGGGTCCACAGATATTTTAAGAAAGTTGTGAGGCGTGGACAAAGTGCAAAGATTAATAAATGAAGGTCAAACAATGAGAAAAGAATGAATGTGAAAATGCAAACAATGCCATAGATCCTTGTGTCTAGAAGCTGTGGAATGGGAGTAGGGTTTTTTTCTCTATATATTTCCAAAAAACAATGTCAACAACAACAAAACAACCTATCAAATATTGAACCACAGAAGGACTGAAGTGCTGACACATGCCACTGGCATTACAGTGAACACTGAAAGCATTACAGTCAGTGAAAGAAGTCAATCATAAGGACTATTATATAATTCCATGTGTATAAAATGTCCAGAATAGGTCAATCTATAGGTATAGGTAGTAGGTTGGTGGTTGCTTAAGGCTGAGATAAGTAGCTCTGATGAGGTACTGTATTATGTGCTGGGCTGCTAAGTTCAGCAATTAGAATTCACCAGCCACAATGAGAAAGAAAGAAAAAGCTGTATACTCCAAAAAGTTTTAAAATCTCAGAAATTCAAAGGGGCAGATCTACTCTGTCTTCTATACATTAGAATTGACTTAATGACAGTGGGCTTTTGGATTAATCTGAGAAGAATGGTGAGGTTAGGCGGTAATAGATGAACAGTTACAGGGTTTCTTTAGAGGCCAATAAAATGCTCTATCATTGATTGTGGTGATGGTTGCACAATTTTGTGAATGCACTGAAAACCACTGAGTTGTACACTGTACATTATATCAATTAAATTTCAATAAAGCAGTTGGAGAACTGGTGGTTCAGTAATTAAAACACTTAACTGCTAACGAGATAGTGAGTGCTTCAAACCCATCACCTGCTCTGCAGGAAAAAGATGTGTCAATCTGCTTCTATAGATTCCAACCTTGGAAACCCTAAGGGGAAGTTCGACTTTATCCGGTAGGGTCACTATGAGTTGGAATAAATTCAACAGAAATGGACTTGAAAGTTGATTTTAAAACCTGTCCCAACAAAAGAAAAGTTCAAAATTTCTAAAATTGATGTGGGGTTGATTGATATTATTCTCCTTGATATGATTGAATGCCTGAACTATTGAATAATATGATATGTGAATTGATTGCCAATAAAACAGTTGAAAACAATTTAAAAATTAAAAATATGAGTTAAATATCCTATTAAATTTTTAAAATATACATTATTTCCTGCTTTGGTAAGTAAAAGTTCAACAAAATCCGAATTCTGTAATGTTTGCAGTTACTCATTCATTATGCAAATGTCAAAGATAGAGAAGATTCAAATCTTGCCCTGAGTTGCACATGGGAACTAGATGAGATTATACATGAATTTCCTATTTTTAAAGATTATTTTAATAAAATATGCTCTGCAATTATAGGGAAAGATGTCATTGGTCATATTTGAGGGAGTCACAAGTCAGAAAAAGTTCCCTGGGTGAAGTTTGGATTGAAAAAGGAGTTGGGCTGAAACTTACAAGGGAAAGAGACAGATGAGAAGAGGGTAGTTAGCCATAGGGAAATCGATTGGAAAGTAAATTAGAAGGCAGAACATGAAAGGCCTTATATGTCCTACTAAACTTATGAGTTGATTATCTAGGCTCTGGGACACTGCCACAAATGTGATTTGTGTGGAATTAGTGCAGTGACATGCCTATGTTTGGTGTAGAAATGAAGTGGTGGCATGCCTGTTTATGTGGAGCTAAGAGGATAGGGCTGGGGGAGTCACAGTCAGGGCAGTAGATGTGATCAGAAAGATGAGAGGATATACTTATCATCTAAAACGTAAATAGATTTATATATTTTAAAGGTAGAAACCAAAATGTGTTGTCTGATAGAGTACAGGGATGTGGACTAAAGCAGAGAAAGGTGGGAAATAATGCTGAAGTCTCCAGATTGGGTGACTGGGTGAGGTTGCTATGAACTAAAATAAAGAAAACCCGAGGAGAAAGTATGAAAAGAAAGAAAAGGAGTTGGGTGATGTGTTGAAAATGAGATGTCTTTGAAATATGTGATTCAAGGGGGGAAAGTGGGCTACATATGGAACTGTCCTCACAATAAATGTTTTCAAAATTCTCATTGCATCCCCTTCATCTGAACCCAATGAGATTTTTACTGATGAGAAGTTTTCTGGGAGAGCCAAGTACTTATAAAAGCTACACAGCTAATAAGTGAAAGAGCCTGAATTCAACTCCTTCTCTGTAGTTTCAAGTTCCCTGTGATTTCTCTGTCTCTTGTTCACCCTCTGGAAGTCATACATTCTCAAATCATGGTCACAGTGTATCTCTTTCAGAAAAGTGTGGAATGAAGAAATAAGAGGCATAACACTAAGTGTTGTGGAAAAACCCAGTGTAGTGGTTCTTGAAGTCTACATTCCAAAAGGAGTGTGTGATAAAGAGTATGAATGCATGGAATGAGAGTCTGCAGTAGTGATTTCCACTTAATGTGATTTAAATTCCACGGAATTTGATTTCTTGGAAAAATTCAAAACTAACTTATTTAAAGTGTACTAGAGTTTAAATTGTAAAGTGCTTGATTTGTAGAGAGCTATGGTGGGAACTCTAGCTCCATTTTGAGCCTTGTCATCAGTTCAGGTCCAATATTATTAAAGACTTTTTTACTATTACACCAGCAGTATGGGTATGCCAACTTCCAGGCAAGTCCAGGGCGGGGATGGGGGGGGTGGTGTTAGTTTTTCGCTCCGGCTTACACAAAGAATCAGGGAACTTTCCTGGACAAGTCTTTAATGGTTTACTCAAAATATCTAGATGTGAGGTAGTTTCAGTTAAAAGTTGAGGTCCTTTTGATTATGAATCAGGGCCATATGGTCATGGATCAAACCCCAACACCTTGTGGTTGACTCTCCAGAAACAATCCTCTATGCATCTCAATCATGTTCTTTTTTCTGATTTTCTAGTCCCATTTGTCACAGTGATTAATTGGCCTCTGTGTCAGTCTGGGTTGGCTAGAGAAACAAACCCATAAACACCCATATGTGTGAAAGAAAGAGCTTTATATGCAAGAGCAATTGTATTTTAAGAAAGTATCCCAGCCCAATTCAGATCAAATCTGTAAGTTCGATATTAGCCCCTAAGTCTGATACTAGTCCATAAATTCTTCTACAGACTCAGACAGCATATACAATGTTGTTGAATGCAGAAAGATCATTAGGCCAATGGGCTAAAAATTTTATGGATCCCAGAGTGGGGGAAGCATTTCAGCGCAGTGTGGTCTTCATGTGGTTCCTCCAAATCTAGTTTCAATCTGCAATCAGCATAGCTCCATGAGGCTTGTCAACAGGCTGTCTCACAGGGAGAATGTGTGTGGGCCTGACCTCTAGTGAGTTATTTATTTCCTTCACACCTCCAAAACAAGGTCATCAAGCTGTGACCTGATTGACAGACTAGACTCCACCCTTTCACAAGTTGACAGGAGATTATGTAACTGCCACAACCTGCCACCAATCATGGTTTGGGGGATGATTTTCTTCTCTTTTCCTTTCTTTTTCTATTATATATAATTTGTCCCATGGCAGGACCAAGCAGTGTTTCACTCTGTTGCACACTCCGTTGTTGTACATAATGTTAGGATGCTTTGAGTCAAAATCAGTTTGATGGTACCTAACATTAATAACATGGCTATGAGTTAGAAAACTCCCTTTTGACCTGTGTGTTGTGAGCAGACTAAGAGTTTCCTTAAATTGGGAGTGTTGTCTTCCTGTTGTCTGTAATCTGGTGTTCTGGTTAAGGCTTGATAAAAAGATCTTTACAAAATAAATTTGAATCTGGGATATCTTTTTTCCTCTATCACAGAGTAAACTTGCCTTTCTGATGTAGCAAAATAATGAGAAGTCAAGAATACTTAGGAAACGATCAGAGAAAGTGTGTCTTGAATCTCTAGCTTTTCCATTTGAACACCATGCTCTAAATGATGTCAAAAGGTCAAGAGATGACTAAATTTGTATTTATCCACCAGCTAGATACACTCTTTTGTATGTCTACTTGTTTATTCAACTAAATCTCTGGAAAACAGATGCTAACTTCCATCTTAAGTACTATGGAAGAGTACCTATTTTCCATTAAATGTTGCACTACTTTCTAAATTAATGCATTCACTCATTTACTCAAGGGCTACTCAATGTCATTAAAAAGACATTGTCTTGACTTCTAAGAGATTATAGTTCAACTAAAGAAAGAGAGCACTCAGTAGTATTTAATTGTGGGTAGTTCCAATGAGTGGAGAAGCCAGAATGAGGGAGAGAGGATGGAGACAACAAAGCAGCCCTTGAGGAGAGGGGATCAAGGGGAAGATCCACCGAAGACAAAAGAATATCAACTCAACATTACCTTCCAAGGAGAAGAAGGGCAGACAGCATATACAGGCAGCACGATGACAAGAAAATGGGAGAACGTGTATGTATTGACTTTGGTAGTTTATCCTGTGTGATTTTTCTCCAGAAAGTGAAAGGGAGAAGTTGAAGCTAACATAGAAAATTCAAGCAATATTATATCTTTCTTAAGACTTTTTGAGTGTCCTCACCTCGAATTGTCTTCCCTCAGAGCGAATGATGCAAGAAAGAAAACTTGGAGAAGGACCAAGTGTGGATCACCCAGTCTCAGAATTCATACACAGTTACTGCTCCTGTTTCCTTTATTAGCAACAAGCCACTGAATCCAGCCCATTACCCAGGAAGGGCACTGAGTTCCATGTCTTTTTTTCTGGCATCACTGCCCTCTGCTGGTGGGAGTAGGAGGCCCAGCCTTTGCTCCTGTTGAGCTGCTGCTGGATTTGAACCTCCATCCCAATGGACTGCAGTCCCACGCACAACCACTACGCCACCAGGGCTCGGCCAAATTCCATGTCTTTAAACTCAACTTCTTGGGTTTTCAAGACTTTTTAAATCTTTAGAAAAGTAGACAGCCTCATCTTTATTCCACAGAACAGTTGGTGGGTTTGATCCACTGACTTTGTGTCTAGCAACTCAGTCAGCAACCCACTACTCTATCAGGGCTCTAAATAGAGGTATAATCCTGAAAAGGAGGTTTCATACCTTGCATTTTCCATGTCATTTGAACTTCAAAGCAAGGCAATGAAATGAAACAAATGCAAGAAACTAAGTATGAAGTCTAAAACTTAATAAAAGTATAAATGAGGAACACTTTGAACTCATAAAATATTTGAAGTTTATTGATAGTAACAATATGATGAGGTCTGGCATATAAAAACTTTAAAATATGCACATTTGAAGAAGGAAGAGAGACTTACAGTTGATACCCTACCACAAAATCTTCAGCAGTTGGAACAGAGTCAACAGAATAATCCATCTATTAGCAAAAGAAAAGAAATTATAAAAATCAGGGCAGAGATAAATGACTGAGAAAAAAAGAAAAAAATCAGCTCAGTAAAAAGCTGGATCTTCAAAAGGATCAACAGAATTGACTGCTAGCAAACCAAACAAAAGAATAGATGTAAATACCCAGGAAGATGGATGAAACGGGAAATTACAATGGATCCCAATAAAATTAAAAGACTAATTACATAGTACTATAAGAGACTGTACTTCAACAAATTCAACAACTTGGAGGACATGGAAAAATACCTCGGAAAACAAACCATATGCAAATCATCTCATATGGCTGCCAAGAACTTGAACAGACCCATAACAAAAGAAAAAAAAAATAAGTCTATTAAGGAATTCCCAACTAAAAAAAGCCTGGCTCAGATGGCTTCACAAGAGAATTCTAACAAGCATAAAGGGAAGAGCTGACACCAATCCTACACACACACTTGCAAAATATAGAAAAGGACAGTTAACTCCAAAACACATTCTGTGAAGCTAGTGTGGCAAGAATCCCAGAAGAAAAAAGAACCACAGGATGATATAAATAATGAACATAGCTGTAAAAATGCTTAAAATAGTGGCCAAAAGAATACAAATGTATATCAAAAAAATAATCCTTCATGACCAAGTGGCATTAATGCTGGGTATGCAGGGATGGTTTGACATTAAAAAGCCATCAACATTATCCACCAGTTTAATGAGAAAATGAACAAGAACTACATAACAATATCAATAGACACAGAAAAAGCATTTAAGAACATTCAACACCCTTTCTTAATTAAGACACTCAAGAAGATAGGATTAGAAGAAAATTACTTTAGTATAATAAAAAGCTATATATGAAAGACCAACTTTTAGCATCACAATTAATGGAGATAAGACCAAAAATTTCCACTAAAAAGGGGGACCCGGTAGCTGAGCCCTAGTGGTGCAGTGGTTGTGTGCTGGACTGTGGCCCACAGGGTTGATGGTTCAAATCCAGCAGTAGCTCTCCGGGAGCAAGGCTGGTCTTCCTACTCCCACCAGGGCAGTGATGTGGGGGGGGGGGGGTGCGGAGGGGAAAAGGGGACCCAGCAAGGATGTCCCTGCTATTTAACATCGTCCTGGAGTTTCTAAGGTAAAGGAAGCTTATCAAAGATATAGGGAAAGAATAAGTGAAAGTATTTTTATTTATAGATAATTGTGAGTTTATAAATTGAGAACTCCAAAAGCTTACAATAGAACACCGGAAATGATAGAGGGATATGGTAGAATGGAAGGATATCAGATCAACTTGTAGTCAATTGGACTGCTATATATCAATGATCGGCCTATAGGAAAAGAGCCCAAGAAGGTAGTACCCTTCACAAAAGTCAAGCATAAATTGAAATATCTAGGGCTATTCCTACCAAAAAAACTCTAAAGATCTATATGGGAAAAAATACAGAACATTATTACAAAAATCAAAAGGGACTTTCAAAACACCTCAAAATATCCCATGCTCATGGATCAGAAGACTCAATATTATAAAGAAAACAATCCTGTCCCAAGGCACTATAGAAATTCAATGCAATCCTGAAACATCCAACATCATTTTTCAAAGAAATGAAAATTAATTACTACCAACATCATATGGATTGGTAAAGAAATTTTTTAAAAGGTAGAAAAGTAGGCGGGGTGGGGGGAAAAGGTAGAACAAAGAACTCCTAAAGAACAAGGACAAAGTGGGTGGGCTTGCATTACCTGCTTTCAAAACTTATTATACAGCCACAGGTATGAAAACTGCATGGTACTGGTAAAATGATAGATACTCAGACCAATGAATAAGAACAGAAAATCCAGAAATAAAAGCAGAGGGGTCTAGGCAGATTATCTTTGACAAAGACACCAAAATTATCACATGGAAAGCAGAAGTTTTTTCAATAAATGATGCTGGAAATATTGTATATCAACCTGCAGAATGAAGAAAACTCCCCACCTCACTACATGCACAAGAACAAATTCAAAGTGAATGACAGACCTTGAGGTAATATCCAAAGGTATCAGGATCATCAATGAGAAAATTGGGACAAAGTTAAGAACTTTAGAACAGGGGATACACAGGCTATCAGGAGAAAAAATGATATAAACTCAGAGGAAGATAAAATAGACTAATGGAAGCTACTAAAGATAAAACACAATGTACATTGAGACATTCATCAAGAGAGTAATAAGTGGGCTGAGCCCCGGTGGTGTAGTGGTTGTGCGCGGGACTGTGGCCTACTGGGATGGAGGTTGAATTCCAGCAGTGGGGCTGGACCTCCTGCTCCCACCACCAGAAGGCAGTGATGCCCCCCCAAAAAGAGAGAGAGAGAGAAAGAGAGAGTAATAAGAGAGTCAACAGACTGGGAAAAGATATTTAGGAACTGATAACAGACAAAGGGCATATTACTAAAATGTACAGACTCCTGAAAGCATACAACAAGAATATAATGAACAGCCTACTAAAGAGGTGGCCAAAAGACTTGAACAGAAGATTCACAAAGGAGGAAATCCTGATGTCCAATAAACAGACAAGAAAATGCTCCTGGTCATTAGCCACCTAGGAAATGCACATCAAAGCAACTCTGAGATATCACCTAACACCCACAAGACTAGCCCAATTCAAAAAACAGAAAGTAATAAATGTTGAAGGGGAACTCTTATCCACTGCTGTTGGCCTTGTAGATATATACAGCCACTGTGGAAAGCTATTTGGCAATACCTAAAACAGATGGAAATTGAGCTACCATACGACCCAGCAATTCTGCTAATGGGCATATACCCAGAAGAAATAAGAAACAGACCATGACCAAACATCTGCTCTCCAATGTTCATCCCTGCATAGTTTACAATTTCAAAAAATTGAAAACAGCCTAAATTTCCACCAATAGACATATGAATATAAAAAAGCCTTCTGGTATATACACCCAAGGGAAAACTGTGCATCCCCCCAAATAGTGATGAAACTATGAAACTCTTGGAAAGAGTTAAAGGATATTATGCTAAGTGAAGTTCTCCAAGCACAAAAGGTCAAATACAATAGGAGACCACTGAGAAAAGTTCAAACAGAAAAATGAGCATAAGGGAAATCACACACAAGTGCATAATTCCAGGCTGAGGCCCAGATCAAACCCCATGCCACCAGCATCAGATACAGCTAGCACCTACACTGAAAGGCATCCCCCCCATATGCCTTTAAAACCCACAGAGAGGTGGGAGAAGAATAGCAATAGCAAAGGGGAGGGGTCAGGGTGAAAACCCAAGGGGTTGTTTATATTTCCACAGCAAAGGGAAAGCAGTAGTAGGTAGACCTCATTCAGGTGTACCAATTCACAAGGGCAATGTGCCTGTTTGGAGCAACAGATGACTGTAGTGCCAGCCTCAGCTCCAGACATGATGTCCTCTCCCTAGACGGCAATGCTGCAGAGGGCGGACCTGAAGGTGCAGTTTGAGGAAAGAGGCCAGCCTTATTTGCCCACCTGGAGCCAAACCAAGGTAAGAGTGCAACAGACAAGTGATGAGAGTGCAATTACAAAGACTCTTCTGACCCGGGGGGCTGCTTTTGGTGCCCCATCTGAGCTGACTGGGGATATCTCACAAGAGGACCACAGTGAAAGTCTAAAGACATAATTGGGGAGGGACACAAGAACACCCCATCCCCGATTGTTGGATTAGCAACGTGGTCTTATAGGATGCTTGCCTTTCAGACATAAGGGAAGAAGACTGAAAGAGTATGTGTGTTGTGGGTCTGAAGAAGTTATAGATTGGCATCAGACATAGGATAGGTAAACCTGAAAGAAAAGGAGTCATAAAAGTGGGTGTACAACATGTTCGTGTGTTTTGTTTATTTGTTTGGTGTTTATCTATACAAGACATGCAGGAGAGACATTCTTATGGAGACAGAGACTGGACCGATGAGTACAAGGGGACTTGGGAGGGGGGGATTGTGAGTGGGGAGCCAACAATGATGGGGAAAGGGGGAAATGAAGTGCCTTAAATTGATGGCAAGGAGGGTGTGGCTATTCTAGTCATGTTTGTTCAATCCATTTGTATCTGAGAGGATATATGGTCTGGGAATTAAAGGCTTATAGTTAAATAAGTGGCCATTTAGCAGGGAAACAATGTAGCCCACGTGGAAGAAGTATATAAGCCTCTGTGATCATGAGATGTCGATGGGAAGAGGTATCAGAAGTTCAAAAACACACAACATTGTGAAGGGGTGTGGATGTAGTGAAGACCTAAAAGCCCACCTTTAGGATAATTAGGCAGCACCTCTCAGAAGGGTCACATGGAATGGATGATAAATTCAGGGTGCAGTACGGCACAGATGATCTACATAACTATCTTCTAGTTCCTAAATAGTTCCTCCCTTTACTATTTTGGTTTCTATTTGGTTTACCTCATTAATCATGTTAGATTTACAAATATTCGTTTGTATATTTAAGATTGTGTGGTACTTCAGTCAAGATAGATACAGAAATAGTTACAGGATTAATGGTTCCCTGAGGGTATGGGTATGGGGAAAAAAGGTGGGGAAAGGGGGAATATAGGGAGCTGATATCATTGCCGGTTGGCAGAAAGCTATGGATGACAATGGAAGGCCAAGATTCATTTGTGGGCACTACATAGGAAATAAGTCTCTATCCACAATTGAGGAATATGGGGGGGGGGGGTTATGTGGTTACTAAACAGAGGGATATGAGAGAGGAGAATAGAAGATCAAAGACATAAACCTGAGTTGAACAGCTAAAACTTTGTCAGTTGATACCCTTATCTGATGCACACTGGACCTGATCTGGTTTTCAGTAATTTTGTTTGACTTTTGTTCATTCATATTCCAGTGTATCTCTGAGGTGTTATGCCATTGAAGCTCCACTGTTGAAGTTATGTCATATGCTGTTCTGTTTTCTTGGTATATGCAACTCAGGACTGATGAAGCTATAAAGGTATAAAGACAGCAAGGATTTCAGGGGCGGGGTACAGTGGGGGAGGTCAGTAAAAGGGAGAGGATGGCAAGGAGTACAGAAAGAAAAAATGTGTTTGGAAAATGATTGTGATAGCAATTGTACAATACGACTTGGTGTGATTGAACTATGGAATGATATACATATTAGCACCCAATTTATAATAAATTTTAAAACTAAAATAGCAATTTTCAGAGTAATAAACAAACAAACAAAAATATCCCAAAAGAAGAAAAGGAAGCTTCCAAAATAGATACCAAAGGATATGGTCAGTGTGGCAGTCATATACTCATGTCAATTTCATGATGGGGAGTGTAGGGGTGGAGTCTAGACTGTCAATCTGGAGATAGCCAATGAGACCTCTCTGTGGGCATGGCGTTCTCGGAGAATTCTGGGAAATCTTGCCATTTTCCCCCTTGTGGAGGTGAGAGACATGGCTGCATGCTGATAGATCCTGGGTCCTGGAATCTGGGGGAGCTCAGAGAAGCCACATGGGCTTGCCCTGATGGAACCAGACCTCTGGGGCCAGAGAAGCCTTGTGGAGACTCCTGCCAGTGCTGAGATGTTTTTACCACCACGGGGTACACAAGACTCTGCAACCACTGGCCGGTGATTGTACTGGTTTGATTGCATGTGCTTCATGAGTCTGAAGAAGTTATAGATTGGTATCAGACATATGGGCTAGCCAATATTGGATTTGTGGACTTGGACTGGACTGGGTTGGGATACTTTCTTAATGTTCCATTTGCCTTGTATACAAACCTCTTCCTTATATACATATGTTGTTTATGAATTTGTTTCTCTAATCTACCCGTACTAACACAGTCAGGATTTGAAAACACTGGCTTTCTATACCTGTAAAGAGTTACAGTCCAAACCTAGAAAGGCATTTCTACCCTCACTTAGAGGGTCACTATGTGTCAGAATTGTCAGTGAGTTTGGTTTTGGAGGAACCCTGGTGACACCCACAGGCAAGTACTAGACTGCTAGCCACAAGGCCCGTGGAAAAGTGATGAGACTGTCTGCTTCCATAAAATTTTACTGCCTTAGACACTCTATGTCATGTTATCATAAGTTAGAATTAACTCTATGGTGATGGCTAATCATTAGTATAAAGTTAACCAGTTGAACCAGGCCTACACAGATTCTCTACATGTTCTCATTTAATTTTAAAAGTTAGATTGAGTGAATGAATAATAAAATCATTATATTAAACAATTTTCACTTGGTTCGTGTAATATTTGGCAGTTTTATATATCTCTACCTCAAATTTCCCTATCTCCCCTCTCACATGGTTCAGAAAAATGCAAAATAATATTTTTGCATGTGAAATTCAAGGAAATAACACTGTCCACTTGAAAGAAAAAAAAACATTGCTGCTCATCTGTAAGGGATTTAAATTCTGTCCTGGTTTTGTTTAGTACCTGAGCCTCTGATGGCCAGTCCACAGAGAATGACCATAGTGTGTGCTTATGTAAATACATTAATTCATTAAAATAGAGGTATTGACCTATGCACATATACTTATATAGCAACACATTGAGGGAATGGACAGACTTTGGACCTCTTTTCAAGCCATCCCTCAAAACAGGAACACTTTGTTTTAAGGACCCGTCATTCTGTAATGCTCACCCTCCCTACATAGCTGAAGACAAGATAGGGACATCAGCAAATGTGGTGAAAAAAACTGATGGTGCCAGGATATTAAAATATATAGTGTCTGGGGTCTTAAATGCATGAAGTCAAACAAGCAGCCATCTTACAGAAAAGAAATAAGCTCACATGGAAGAAGCACAACAGCCTATGCACACCCATGCGTGATCATGAGGTGTCAACAGAATTAGGCACCAGAAGATGCAAACAAACCAACAAAAAACCATTATTATTGAGAATCGGGACCGGGGGTCAGAGTGGAGACCCAAAATACATCTGTAGACAATGGGACATCCCCTTACAGAAGGGTTACTAGGAAGGGATGAATCAACCAGGGCAAAGTATAGCACCAATGAAACACAAAATTCCTCTGTTTCTTTGAGGCTTTCTTATTTTTTAATCCTTCCCTCTTTCCTATCCCCCCCTCCCACACACACTCTGTCAAGACTCCAATCCATTCTTTCGATTCTGGCTAGACCAGAGCATGGATGCTGATACAAATAAGAGCCCAGGATGCACAGAATTCAGGTAACATATATCCCTAAATAACAGAATTTGGAGTAGCTAAACCAGGAGGGTATGGAGAAGGTGGGAAAAGGAAGGGAGGAAGGGGGAATTGATCGAAATGATTCATCCAGAACCCTCTTCCTGCCCCCCTAGGAGAATTAACAACAGAAACGTGGGTGAAAGGAGGCAGCAGTCGATGTAATGTATTAAAACAATAATAAATTATAACTTATCAAGGGGTCACGAGGGTCGGTGGCAGAGAGGCAGGGAATAAAGAGGAGCTGATACAAGTGCTCAAATAGAAAGTAATGTTCAGAAAATAATGAAGGCAACATATATACAAATATGCTTCATACAATTGATGTATGGAATGTTACAAGAGCTGTAAGAGTCCCCAGTAGAATGGGTTTTTTTTAAGTGCTAAGCTCAAAAATGATAGAAAACTGCAACATCTCCATAAGGAAAACAAAAATAGCTCAATCAAAAATGGACAGAAGACATGAATAGACAGTGTACTGCAGATGACATCCAAGCAACCAGAAATTATATGAAGAAATGTTCATGCTCATTAACAATGAAAGGAATACAAACTAAAACATTGAGATACTAGTTCACACTGGCACTGATAGCAATTTTTTAAAAAAAAACCATAACCCAGATGCTGGAGCAGATGTGGAGAGTTTGAAGCACTCATTCATTGCTATTGTGATTGCAGAATTGTGCAAGCACTATGGAAAATAGTATGATGATTCCTTACACATATGCCCACAGAGTTATCATATGACCCTTCAATCTCTCTACTCGGTATATAATCCCAAAGAAATAAAGAACAAATTATGAATAGATATCTGCATACATATCTGGCTTTATCTATAGGGTAAAGTGACCAGACGTCCCATTTTTTGACAATTTAACAAAATCTCGCGGCATTTTAAAATTAAAATAGATATATTACAATACTACTTTTGCATTCTATGAAAATTTTAGTTGTTCCATATAGACCAAATTTTTAATCAAGAACACACCCCCTTCCCTTCCCCCCTCCCCCCATCAATGGTGTCCTGCTTACAATCTGGTCACTTTACTATAAGGGCAAAAAGATGGAAATAACCAGAAATATCGGGGCAAAAAGATGGAAATAACTAGAAAGTCAGTGTGTGGAGAAATGATGAATAAACTCTGGTGAATCCATCCAATGGAATATTATGCATCCCTATAATATAATCATGAAACATGTGACACACATGGATAAATCTGGAAGACATTATGGTCAACAAAGTTAGTCAATATCATAAAGACAAGTACTATATGGCACCACTATTATAAAATTAAAAATAAATAAATTTGATTTTCACACCCAAAGAAGCAGACTTTAAAGGCTACAGAGCGACCAGAATTCCTGAGAGACTGGAGAGACAGGGAGATAGGTAGGGAGAGGAAGGAAATGATAGGGCCACACACACAAGGGGATACTGTCAATGAGGGGGGCTGTGCAATTGAGCTTTGATCATTTTTCCCTGGGTGAGCTTTATTCCACATGAAAAAAATCAGATTTTAAGAAGGACATACCATATGTACCCAGGCATAAGTCGAGTTTTTCAACACAGTTTTAATGCAGTTTTTGTGGTAAAATTAGATGTCTCCGCTGATAGTCAGGTCAGATTATACTAGAATATATACAGTATGTGTGTGTCTGTGTATATAAATGTGACAAAATTGAAAAGTTTTGTCAATCTATTATGTTGGAATATTTTATTTATAAATCCAAATAGTTTCATGGTGGCTACATTGTCTCCCTACTCTTTCATATTTTTTGAAGTTCAACAAAGGAAAAAAATTACTTCTGGCATAGTAACTCCATAGGGTAGAATAAAAGTGTTTTCCAAGTACCTGAAGTTGGGGATGTGGGGAGGAAGGGTGGGTGAAGGAGGAGACAAAATGAGGAAATGATGCCAAGGGCTCAAGTAGAAAGGAAATGTGGCAGTCATGTGCTTATGTTAATTTCATGATTGAGATATAGGGGTGGAGTCTAGCCTGTTAATCTGGAGGTAGCCATTGAGTAGCCAATGAGGCCTCCATGTGGGCATGGCTTTCTCCTGATACTTCTGGGAAATCTTGCGATATTTCCCTCATGAAGATGAGAAGCTATCCCCCCAGTTGTTGGGAGTTAGTCTCAGAGACAATGAGCTATGGACAAGACAAGATGGCAGTGTCCGAGAAACTGAAGGAGCAGGAAGAGAAGCCACGCAGCCTTACCCTAATGGAACCAGACCTCTGAAGCTGGAGAAGCTACATGGAGATCCCTGCCAGTGCTGAGTTGCTTCTACAACCACTGTTGGTAGAATGCTATTGATGGATTCTGGGCCCTGGAAGTGAGGAGCCATGGAGAGACCCCTGCTGGCACCGGGACTCTGCACCCACTGGCCTGTGACTTCGTAAGTCAGAAGGAGACTTTATAGACTAATATCAGGCATATGGGCTAATATCAGACTTATGACTTTGAACTGGACTGGTCTGGGATGCTTTCTCAATGTCCCATTCCTCTTGTATATAAACCTTTTCCTTATATCCCTATGCATGTCTATCAATTTGTTTCTCTAGTCTACCTGGACTAACACATTGCTCTTCGGTTAATGCGGGAAGATGGTCACAACTCACTTATGCTGCAGAAGAATGCTTCTTCCCACTGCGCTAGATAGAGCAGTGGAGTTAGCTAGGTGTTCTAAAATGCACAAACTTAGCTGAGAAGTTCCTGAAAATGTTGACATGTACTCAGGACAAGAAAGATATGCTAATAAGCCACCAGCTGCTAGGGCCTATGTTTTGGGTGAAAATGTTCCAGAAAATAAAATAGTCCATCCTTACATTCTGTTCAAGAAGCCAGGCTGACACATGTGGTCCGAAGGACAAAGATCACTCACCAATAGTTCACAGGGAAAGGTGTGCTCAGATTGGCTCCTTCCACCATGAATGTGTGTGTGTGTGCATGTGTACACAACAGGTCATGACAAAACTGTATATCCTTCAGGGGGTTGGAAAAAAGCTCTGGGGCATGACCATGACTTCCAAACTCTTTAGCACAAAAATAAGCACTGACCTCATGCATAGTTATTGCAAACATTCCTCTACTTCTTTTTATTAACACCATGTCTCCAGGCAAACAGCCCTGGTGCCTGGTAGAAACGAATGAGTTCCAGAGACTCAGATCTCCAGGAAACCCAAACAAAAGGGCAGAATAGACACTAAGAAGAGCCCTGTGCCTCAGTTACCCTTTAAAGCCCCGTGGTTTCCTGAAGACCTCAAGATGGTGGATACATGTCTTATCTTCCTCCCTTCGTTGCTAGGTCCTGGGCTAGGTTCTAAGAGTCATGATTCTTTCTTAAGGTGCTTCAAAACAAATAGCAAATGCAGATATTGTGGCTAATAGAATTGCAATGCAGCATTGCAAGTGTTTTGAGAAGGGTGAGATGAAGGAAAAGTGGATAACAGGCATCCAGAATAAGATGTTCTTAAAAGATAACTGTGAGTTTGCCAGTCAGACAGGAGAGGCAGGAGGAGGCACCCAAGATAGAGAGAACAAATATGAAGGTACATAAAATGCAAGGTAAGTTCATGGAACTTGGCTCTGTGATGAGATAGTATCTTAAGTTGTAATAAAATATTCAGATTTGCAAAGCAGAAAGGTCTTTTTTTTTTGTAAGGAGGGAGGGTGGGTCGATTTCTGGCAGCACAGGAGATAAATGAGAGGCAAAGAAGTGCAATAGGACATTATTTCAAAAGCCAAGTGTGACCCAGTGGGGACCTCCATGATCGTAGTGGAATATCAGAGGAAGTGGAAGAAGTGAGGCTTTAACAAACTAAATCAAGAGAATTTGGGAACTGGTGAAGTTGTAGGAAAAATCTCGAGTGATATTCCTGCTTCTCTATTGCCTGGTTTGGGTTAGCATAGGAATAGGGGAGGATAAGCAATACCATGGGAAGAGATAATACATTCAGTTTGGGCCACGTTTAATTAACGCCCCTGGAGGACATCCAAGGGAACTTGTTGTTGGGTGCCATCAAGTCAGCTCTTCCTCACGGAGACCTTCTCTGTTCTGTGGCATCCTCACAATCGTTCTGGTGCCTGAGCCCATTATTGCAGCGACCATGTCAATCCTTCTCATCGAGGGTCTTCCTCGTTTCTGCTGCCTCACCCACCCACCCCTTTTCCCAAACATGACATCCTTCTCCGGGAACGTGTCTCTCTAGAAATATGTCTCAGGGACAACCACAATCTTGCCATCCTTGTCTCTAAGGAGCACTCTGACCATACTTCATCCAAGATACAGCTGTTTGGCCTTTAAGTAGGTCATGGTATTTTCAATATTCTTCTCCAGCACCACAAATCAAATGCATGAATTCTTCTTTGGTCTGCCTTATTCGATGATCAACTGCCATATGCCTTTGAGGCTATGGAGAATACCATGGTTTGGGTCAGGCGCACCTTAGCCCTCAAAGTAACAACCTTGCTTCTCAATACTCTAAAGAGGTCTGTGCAGAGTGTAAGCATTATACCACTAGGACTCGGTGAACTAGATGTTAGACACTTGCATCTGATAACCTCCTATTATTTTGTTTCCAAGCCCAATTGCAACACAACCACCCTGAATACAAGGCCATAGTCAGCAGACCCTTTCCTTTAAAGTAATCAGAACTTGTTCAATGTCATTCAGAAAAAAGGCATGATTCTGAATACATCATATGCACAAAATTCTGAGAAAATTCTCGAAAAAAAGATACAGATGCCAGTATTTCTGATCTAGGTACTGTTGAGGCTTGAACAAATTCTTGTCGTTCCAGTATGACAACCAAGCTTCATTTTGAAAGCCAAGAGCTTTGCATGTCACAGTCCTAATCACACAGATTTTGTCTCTGACACTAAGAAACCAACTTTTTTTTTCATACATATAAAGGATTTGATTAGTCATGATTCAGGCTCAAGCTCCCCTAAAGGGATTCATTACTATTCCTAGAGGCAAGGTGTACAGATCACTGAGCAATTCCAGGACCTGCTTCTTAATGAACTTCAGGCACGTTCTGTGCTAGGGAAAAGTCCAGTTGCCACTTGGGTTTCAGCCATGAAGTTTGTAACTATAAATATTATTGTAGAAGGAGACTCCGGTTTCATGTATTGTCTTAACCTCAAGAATTCCTATCACCACTTAATATTTTTAATAATGCTTATGTGTTTCATCACCCATGAAGCAATAAAACTTTGGAATGTCTTTCTGAGGCAAAACACCCTAATAGGAGGTACATGCAGATGAGAGGGTGTTAAGAAGGAGGAACTCATGGCAGAACGTTTTTTCCTGGGAAAGGAAGTCAGAAAGATATCATGCAGACATAGCACAATTCAAATAAGGAGGCAAAGTGTCAGATGTGGAAACTTAACCTGTCATTTGGCTTCTAAGCCTAGACTTGTCTTCTGCCCACGGCATGCGGAGATAAGCACCATACAATTTTGCTGGCATGGGTTAGATTCATTGTTGCTATTGCAAGGTGCCATCTAGTTGATTTCAAATATTCAGGATCTGATGAACAAAGAACAAAGCACCACCTTCCCCTGCTCCATCCTCACAGTTTTTATAATTGAGCTTGTTGTGGCTACTGCTGTGCCAATCCCTCTCCTCGAGGGCCTTCTTTTTCACTAACTCTCTACTTGATGTCCTTTTCCAGGAACTGGTCTCTCCTAGTAACATGTATGACGTACATGAGCTGAAGCCTCACCATCTCAATTTTTAAGGAACATTCTGGCTGTACTTCATCTAAGACAAATGTGTTCATTCTTCTGGCAGCCCATGGTATATTCAATGTTCTTTGTCAAAAGCACAATTCAAAGGCATAAACTTTATTTCAGTCTTCTTTACTCATCATCCAGATTCCATTTGCAAATGAATTGATTAGAAATCCTATGGCTTGACTTTGGTACACCTGACCCAATCCACTAATGGTCTTAGTCCTTTATAGATAGTTACAGAGCTGTCAGTTTTGATACCAGGGTCTTAGAGAGTGCAGCACCAGCTCCAAATCCTGGATGATGTTTCTGTGCTCGTGACCTTTGAGTCTTGGGAAGGAACCAAAGTGACAGCTTGACCAGATGAACTAGACCGACTTTCCCCTAAATGGCACCTGCAGACCTGATGCTACTGAAAGTCCAGTATGAACTCTTCAGCGACTTTTAAGAAATTCCACCTCTATGTAGTTCTGTCCCCGCAAATGGAACATAACCAAATGGGACTTACTATCTCCTCCTTCCCTCCCATTTGTCATGAGCACTTTTCTCATGTGTCACTGAGACTGAATTCACTTCATCCTCCCACTGGATGTGTGAGTCTCACTCAATGTTTGAATGAGTCGAGCCTAGATGTCACCTTTCACCTTCTGATTAGTGTGCATGCCTCAGACTGTCCTAACTCTCAGGGACATTCAAAACCATGTAGGTTAAATCTGTGAGTGGGGAGGATAATGCCAGGTAGATCACATAATAAGAAAAAACTGTCAGACTCAACTTTGTCTGAACTCTGGAAGATATACAGCAACCAAGTAAAGGCTAAACCAGGGGAACAAAAGTCAGATTCCCATGATAGAAAATGTGTATGGCTGATCTATTTGTGCACCCTCTCCCCAGCTCTGTGACCAGCTAGAAGACAGTCAGTCCATCTGCCTAGTCTGGGTCTCTGGACTTAGTTTCAGAGAGGACAGAGTAAAACTCACACAAAAAATAATAAACGTCTATTTTCTGATCTCCCACCATTCATCTGTCAGTGTGCCTTACTAGGATGGCTTATGTGTTGCTAGGATGCTGGAGAATATGCCACCAATATTTCAAAAGTAATCAAGGTTACCTATAGTGGACAGACATCAGTGGAACTTCCAGACTAAGAATGATAATGAAAAAGGAAAAGCAGCCCACTTGTGAGACATTGGTTCCTGAACCTTTAAGAGTAGCGGTAAAACACTGATATGTATCTGTTAGTCTGGGTTAATGAGAAAAACAAATCCGGACAGACTTTCATGTGTGTATAAGAAAGAGCTATACATACAAGAGCAATCTAATATTGAGAAAACATCCAAGTCCAGTCCATATCAAGTCCATAAGTTTGGTATTAGATCATATGTCCAAAACCAGTCTATACATTCCACTGCAGACCCATGAAACACATACAGTGATGCTGAATGCAGGACAATCACAGGCCAGTGTGTGCAAAGTCTTGTGGATCCAGTGGTGTTGTAAGCATCTTGGCGCTAGCAGGGGTCTCCACGGGGCTCCTCCAGGTCAGAGCACTAGCGTAGTTCCATGTGCCTTGTCAGCTGCAATGTCTCCCAGGGAGTGAGCCTACATCCTGCCTTAGTGCCTACATATGAGGTTATCAAGCTACGACCTGATTGACAGGCTAGATGCCACCCCTATTCACTCTTAATCATCTCAAATTGACCACAGTGTCTAAAGATGAGCACCTCATCTTGAATGATGCTAAAAGTGCTACTAGGAAAGAGCTCCATCCTCAAAGCAGAGACAACCTAAATTATATGGATGGAGCAAAGGCTTCAGGACTTTCATTTCTTGATAGGACGTTACCTAAGATGAGAAGAAACGACTGCAAACCATCCATGAATAATTGGAATGTGGAAGTTATGAAATATGAACTGAGTAAAATTGGAAGTCATCAAGAATGAAATGGAATGCACACAGGCATATATATCTTAAGCCTCAGTGAGCTGAAATGGACTGGTATTGGATATTTTAAATCAGATAACCTCATAGTTTACCATGCTCGGAATGACAAATTAAAGAGGAGTGGCCTCATATTCATCTTTGAAAAGAACAATTCAAGATATATCCTGAAGTACCATGCTGCATGAGATAGATAATGTGTTGAAGAACAAGGACATCATTTTGAAGCCTAAGGTATGCCTGACTCAAGTCATGGCATTTTAAATTGTCCCATAAGCACCCGAAAGTTGAACATTGAATAAGGAAGACTAAAGAAGTGGGCTTCCTACTCACACCAGGGCAGTGATGCCACAAAAAGAAAAGAAAAACACGCTCAGCATTGCTCAAGCTAAGAGAACTGAAGAAAAAGTCAAGCCTTGAGTTACAGTAATGAAGGAATCTATGGGAAAAATACTGAATGACGGAATCCAAATTCACTGCCATCAAGTTTACACCAAGTCATAACAACCCTATAGGACAGAGTGGAAGTCCCCGCTTTGGATTTCTGAGGCTGTTAATCTTTACAGGAGTAAAAAGACTCATCTTTCTTCTGATGGGTGACCTTGTGGTTATCAACCGAACAAGTAACCCATTATGCCACCAAGGATCCTGTGCTAAACAACAGAGAGGTCTATAAAACTGAACAATAGCACTAAGATGGTACACATTTCTGAATATAGTCAACCATTTGAAATTAAAAGGACAGCATTTACCTAAGGACAAAGTTCTTAAAGTGTGAAAGGATAAGAAAGAAGGAAGAATGGAAATGCAATTACATGAGACAAAATGTATAGCAATTACCTAATGGAAAAGAGATTTACTATGTAAACCTTCACTTTATTCATAATAAAATGTTGTTTTCAAGCACTCAAGAGTACAGAGGCATATAGAAAACCACAGGAACGTCCTGGACAAGATGTATGCTCCCATGATGCCTGTAAGAAAATCCTAAGTTATCCCTGTAGGCTAATCCTTGGACTCAATATAAACTTGGCTAGATGTTAAACACAGAGAAACTTTAGAAAACTGCTTTTGCAGTTTTAGTTATTGGAATTTTGTTTTTCTTTTCTCTTCTTCTTAAAACCCTCATGGTCAAAGGCAACCTATCGCAGCACACTAGCTGGACCCAAGCTAATGAAACAGAAACTTTAGTTACGACACACATACAAGAATAGAGTCCTTGCCAAGATACCTTGGGAAACTCACAAAGCAAACTGATTACTTAAACTTTTGCCAAGTTAAAAAAAAAGGAACAAATCCTGAGAGGACAATTCTTACGTCCTAAGTCGTTACATGATAACATTCAAATGTCCCTTTTTCAGGAAGGTGTTCTCATTGGCACTTGAAACTAATAATGTGCATAATTGAGTTTCTTCCATGAATATATTATATATGAATTATATATAATACACACATATAACTTTTCTTACTGACTCCATTCTGATGGTGGCCCTTTGTAGCCAGAATAATCTTTCTAAAATATCATTCTGAGCATGACATTTCCTCCTTTACATCTTTCAATAGCTTTCCTCTTCCCATATGCTATTTATCAAGAGCCTTCGTTATATGGCCCATTGTGACAGTGCCAATCTCAGCATTTACAACTTTGCAACACTTGTTTGCCTTCACCTGCTGTGTACTTCTTTTTTTCCTTCTGGAATGCCTTGGCACTTTTACTCCCTCTTCATTTCTACCAATTTGAGAATAGGAGGCTCATGTCTAACAATGTGATCATATTACAGAAAACACTCATCTGGGCTGAGCCCTGGTGGTGTAGTGGTTGAGTGCGGGACTGTGGCCCACTAACTTGGCTGTTCAAATCCAGCAGCAGCTCTCCAGGAGCAAGGCTGGGCCTCCCACTCCCACCAGAGGGCAGTGATGCCCCCCCCCAAAAAAAAAAGAGAGAAAACACTCATCTGATAGCATGTTGCGTTAGTCTGGGTAAGCTAGACAAACAAATCCATATAAACTCATATATGTATAAGAGAGAGTTTTATATCTAGGGTAAGTGTACATTCAGAAAGCATCCCAACCCAGTCCAAGTCCATAAGTCCGACAGCCTATATGCCCTACACTGATCTACAAAAATCCTCCTCAAACTCACAAAACACACACAATGATGCTGCATTCAGGAGGATCACAAGCCGGTGGGTAGAAAGTCTTTGCATCCAGTGGTGGTGTCAGCATCTCAGCACTAGCAGGGGTCTCCCTGGGGCTGCTCCAGCACCCAGGGCTGCATCAGGGTAGGTCCATGTGGCTTCTCCTCAGGGAGGTCTCACCGGAAGTGAGCCTTGCCAGCTGAAGCAGGGAACTGAGAAAGGCAGCTGCACTCTGGGCTGACCCTCAGGAAGAAGAGGCTTGAGAAGCAGGAAGGCGAGGTTCCCACGTGTGCTTATTGCTCAGGCTGGCCCAATAAACCTTAACTATCTCACGTGTCTTGCTAAAGAATAGCTAGCCAAAGTAGATGGCCTTTGCAGGGAAAATGCACGAGTGAACTTAAAGGGAGGGAAAGTCAAACTGTAGTACTGCCAGAGATGTGCCTTCAAGGGCGTTTCACTGAGATGGGGTGGGTGCTCTCAGAAAGGAGAGGGAGAGATATCTGAAGAGAAAGGGAACAAGAAAACCCACTACCATGATGAGATGTTGTGGTCTGAAAAGAAATGCATCCACTGGGAAATGTCTAGTGATAAAGATGGCCAATAAATCTTTAAAATCTAGAACGCCCATGGTTTGATTTCATATGGGTTGAATTGATTATTCTGAGTTATAACCTTCCTCTAATGCCTTATAAACCCACATGGTACAGTTCAACTCTGTCTTATTGGGTCACTGTGATGCAGAATTGACTCAATGGCGGTCAATTTGTTCTCAGTTAACTTATATCTTCAGTAGACTTGGTTATAATAACACTTGGCAATGGAGCAGAGCTGTGCTTCAAGACAGAGATGGTCTAGAGTGAGCACACATATTCCCGGGATGATATAGCAGCAGAGTGCAGTGTGGTCCATCGAGAAGAAAGTCATGCGGAACACCCCAGACCTCACGGGAAGGGTGTTAGATTTTCTCCCATCTGAGGCATTGTGTTGAAAGTCTAGTTGAAATTAATGGAAAAGGAACAGTTCAATCATCATTTTTAAAGGGCAAAGACCTTGTATGGACATATCACCTGTTGGAGGGGATTAAAAAACAAAACTCGTGCCACCTAGCCCATTCGGATCAATAGCAACCCTATAGGACAGAGCAGAACTGTTGCTATGCAGTTCCAAAGCCATAAACCTTTAGAGGAACAGGACACGTTCTCTTCCATTTAGAAAGGGCTGTTGGGTTTAAACTTCTGGCCTTGTGGTTATCAGTCCAATTTCTAATCCACTACACCATCAACCCCCCCAAAACTCTCCATCATGAAGTGAATTCTAATTCATAGCATCCCCTATATAGAAGTTCTGAGCCTTTGTAGACCTTTATGGAATCAAATAGCCTCATCTTGCTCTTGCAGAGCTGCTGATGGATTTGAACCATTGGCCTTGTGGTTAGTAGGTATCCAATGCTTACTTCACATCACCATTATGCCACCAAAGCTTCCTAAGTGGCCAGTGAGCACATTAAAAGATGCTCAATGTCATTGACCAGTATGGACTTTCAAATCAAAACCACAGTGAAATACCATTAGAATATCAAGGATGAAAACAAAAGGAAAATAGCAACTATGGGTCTGGTTGAAGACCAAGAGGAGCTTTAAGACATTGCGGTGTAAATGCATTTAATTGCTCACAAAAGAACAAATACCATATGATGCTACTTAAGTTAAGCTGTGCTGAAGTGAAATTGCTGACATTGGCGGCTTCTCTCCATTTCTCTCTAACTCTCTCCAGATGATTGAGTGGTGGCAGGGCTGTCAGGTGTCACCACATGGCTTTGCACTCATAGTGAGCCTACGAACAACAGAGGAGCGCACTGCATGTCCTGCGCCACCCTCACAATTGTTTTTATGATGCCGTCTAGTGTTGGAGCCACTGTGCCAATCCATCTCCTGGAGGGGCAGGCTCTCCCCTCTTCGCGGCCCCTGGCCTTTACCAAGCATGATGTCCTTCTCCAGAGGCTGCTGTCTCCTGACAACATATTCAAAGTATGTAAGACAAAGTCTCTCCTTCAAAGAGCACATTGGCTATACTTCTTCCAAGCCAGATTTGTTTGTCCTGTTGGCAGTCCATGGTACTTTCAAGAATCTTTGTCATCACCACAATTCGAACATGGATTTTTTTCTTCCGTCTTCCTTATTCAATATCCAGTTTTGATATGCACCTGTGGCAAATAAAAATACCATGGCGTGGGTCACCACTTGCCTATCAGTTTGTCATACTGTGGTGACTTGTGTGTTGAAATGATTTGGAGGGGGCATGCAAATAAGATGTCTCTAACTCTAATTCATCGGTTTTGCATTATAAGCTGTGGTGCATTGTCTGAAGCAGGAAAAAAGAGAATCATGAGACCATGGAAAAAGAACAGCCAACAGTGAGAAGACCCCTTGCCTGAAGTGTAGGAGGCCGCAGAGGGACCAGAGGCTGCAACACTGAGACCAGAGACCAAGACACCATAAGACAAAGCAGCTAGAGGGTTTCCAAACCCATGGCATGAGGCAAAGGCTAAGAGACCATGTGGCTGAGAGACTGAGGACTTCTGGCTGAGAAGAGGAGTTGCTATGGACAAGACTGTGCCCTTAGTCTTTCTTGCTCTTGGCTTGCAATAACCTCTAAGCTTACCTAACGGACCCCCATAATGGTGAGTATTATCTGTAAGGTCTGTGTGGCCATTACAACAGATTATTGAGCCCAACAGAAAGTAGAGTGCCCTGAAAAGAACAGTTGGTGTTAGACTGGAGTAAACAAAGATAGAGTGCAGAAACATGTTTGACTCCTGTTTTGTGCCCATAGGCCTTAGACTGGTGTGGAGCTGAATTCTTCCTCTTTTATGTAGCCGAAGAAGGTCAGATGAGCCCACCAAACTATTTACTCATAATCAAGTATATAGAAACCCAAATGATTAGTGGTTACTAGGAATGAGAGTGAGGGGATACAGGAAGCTTTTGCCTACAAAGTAGTGAGTTTACATTAATGTAGTAGAATAATCTGGAACAAGGATAGAAAGAAGGTTTGCCCAACTTCAAGTCAACATCACTGAATTATACATATGGAAGCAATTGAATTGGTTTATGTTTTATTGTGTATATTTTCAACACAATTAAAAAGTGAGGGGAGAGAAAGGACAATTATGTCTTATCAGGATAAAAGAATGAGGGATTTCCAGATGGCAAGTCTTTTGATTATAGTTATAGTTCATATAATAAGTTCTTAAACTATTAAGTAGTATATGAATATTTTAATAAACAAAAATTGCAACAATAAATATTTAAATCTAAATTAAAATGTGTATACATACAGAAGAGAGTTAGTAAAAATCACAAATGTAAGCAACTACATATGAGCACAGATCATCATTTATAAAGAAAGAATTGGGTGTTATTCTCTGATCTTTATCTAATAGTAAATGGCATTCTGCTCCCAACAGATCAGAAAAACAACAACATGGTTTTGATTTCAAAATAAGCATGGAGAAAGCAAACACAAATTGCATGGAAGAGAAGAGAGATGAATTACCATTGTCCCAGAACTTTCACAACGCCTAATTGAGAAAATCAGGAAATAAAATAAAATGTATATCTTGCATAATAGAATTTATGTAAGACAGGTGAAGGTCATCAAGCTCTGGATGTTACAATCCACGTCATTGTAAGGCCAACAGAAATAGTTTCAGACATAGGGTGTATTTCCAAAATTTAAAACAACATTTATTTCAAAACAGCCCTAACAACTCTATTGAGAATTCTTGTTACTTAGTGCAGAGTCATTGGAGTTTTACACAGATTCACATCTACCTACGAACTCTAGTTGCATGAATGAATATGCGCATGAAATATAAATATACCCTGATTTGCAAAAAGGAGCCACACCTCAGAATTTTTTAGTTTTAGGATTCCAGAATTGTCATGAGTTAACGTTGATGTATGAGTCAGGTTACAGTAATAAAAAAATCCCCTAATGTTCAGTGAATTAGCACATCAAAAGATTATTTCTTACCTGTACAGTCTTCATTAGATATGAGAGAACTGTTCACCATGGATTAGCACAACAGTCTGAACCACTGGATTGTAAGGCATCGCATCTCCATATTAACCCTGTGTTCTAAGAGAGTTGACAGCTGTCTTTTACATTCATCCATCCGTAACTCACATGACTAAATCTACTCAAAAGGGCATGTGCTCTCCCCACCCTGATAAAGGAAGATCAGAAATATTTCTGTTTTGCTTTACTGGTCTGTTGGGTAATAGCCACCACTTGTCTGTCAGTTTGTCACACTGTGGTGCTGGCATGTTGCTGCAATGCTAGAAGCTATGCCATCAATATTTGAAATCCCAACAGGGTGTCCAAAGATGAAAAGGTTTCAGTGGAACTTTTAAACTAAGAACAGACCACGAAGAAGGAGTTGAAATAAAGAATAGACTACCCGTTTCTTGGGGATAGCCCTTGAAAACTCTTATGAACAGAAGATGAACACTGTCTGATATAGTGCTGCAAGATGAGCTCCTCAGATTGGAAGGAACTCAGACTACAAACAGAGAAGGGCTGCCTCCTCAAAGTAGAGCACATCTCCAAAGATGTGAATGGGATAACGGTTTGGGATCTTCATTTACTGAAGGGCACAGCTCAAAATAAGAAGAAAGAGCTATTAGCCTCCATTAAAAAAGAAGACAATCATTATACCAATACCATGTGGTTTTGACCCCTGTGGCTGTATAATACATGCTGACGTCAGGTAAAACAAGCCCTCGTACTCTTTCCTTCTTCTTGAGGAGTTCTCTGCTAATTCTGGGCTTCTTCCCTCTCCATATGAAGTTGGTAATCAGGAGGTTGGCAAAGGACCTGAACAGAAGCTTCACAGAGGCAGAAATCCAAGTGGCCAATAAACATAAAAGAAATGTTCCTGATCACTAGCCATAAGAGAAATTCAAATGAAAACAACTATGAGATACACCTCAAAGATAGCCCAATTTAAAAAATCAGAAAGCAACAAGTGTTGGAAGGGCTGTGGGGAGACAGAAACTCTCACCCACTGTTGATGGACCTGTAGATATGTACAGCCACTATGAAAATCAATTTGGCGATATCTAAAACAGATGGAAATTGAGCTCCACATGCCCCAGCAAACACCTTACTGGGCATATACCCAAAAGAGGCAAGAAACAAACCACCGCCAGACATCTGTGCTCCAGTGTTCATCTCAGCACAGTTCACAATTGCAAGGAGTTGGAAACAACCCAAATGTCCATCAACAGACGAATAGATCAAAAACTGTGGTACACACATACAATAGAGTACTACGCATCACTGAAAATCAGTGATGAACACATGAAGCATATCGCCGCATGGGAAGAGCTGGAGGAAATTATGCTAAGTGAAGTAAGCCAAGCGCAAAAGGACAAGAACAACATGAGTCTGCTGAGGTGAGCTTAAAAATGCAAATGGGGGAAAGCTACTATATACACAAGTCCCTGGGGTGAGTTCCAGACGCCAGAACAAATCCAGGGATACATATGGCAGCTAACTAAAAAGGAGGGGGTAGGGGAAGACATGGGTGGCAGGGGAACAGGGTACTAACCCCTCCAAGGGGAGGGTATTATTTATATTTCCATAGGGAAAGGGACCATATTTCAACCCGTCACTTCAAGAGTTGAATGCAACATACCAGCATGAAGTAGGGAACCAACAGGGAGAAATGAAGGAGGAGGAAGAGAATGTGGAGCATATTCTGGTCCACCAAACCCCGAGGATGATATTCCTGCTCAGAGCAGGCAATGCACAGAAAGGACCATAGGTCCAGCCCCACTATGAGACGCGACGTCCCTCTCTGAACCATAGTGCTACAGGGGACAACACTGGAGGCATAGTGCAGGAATTGGGCCTGATCTGGCTTCAACACACTAAGGCAAAACACTAAGGGTGTGCAACAGAACAGCAAGGGGAGCAAAGCAATGAAGTCCCCAGGGAATACCAGAATTAGACTATGTGGCTAAGGTGTGGAACCCCATCAGACTCAACAAAAAACACTCCTAAAGATCAACAAACCGACCTAGAACTATTTATAAGCTTTTCTTTTAGTCATTATTGTGTTGTTGCTGTTGTTGTTTTCCTTTGTTTTGCTATGTATTGTTTTTTGTGAATATTATTATTTCTGCATGTCTATCTAAATAAGATAGGTGGGATAGACAATCTGGAGGAGAAAACAGTGGGAGCTAGGTTTCCAGGGGGGACATGGGAGAGGGTGAGATGGGAGGGAAAAAGTGGGTGCTAACAAGCCCAGGGACAAGGGGACAAGTGATCTAAAATCAATGGCGAGGAGAATGTAGGAGACCTCCATAGGTCTTGATCAAGGGCAATGTAACAGAGAAATTACTGAAACCCAAACGAAGGCTGAGAGTGGGATAAGAAGAAAGTAAAAGTAAATAGAGGAAAGAACTTGGAGGCAAAGGGCATTTATAGAAATCTAAATACAGGCATGTACATATGTAAACATATTGATATGATGATGGGGAAATAGTTCTATGTACATATATTTATAGGTTCAGTATTAAGGTAGCAGATGGACATTGGACCCCCGCTCAGGTACACCCTCAATGCAAGAACACTTTGTTCTATTAATCTGGCATTCTAATGCTCACCTTCCTGACAAGATCGCTGAAGACAAAAGAGGTGTATTAACAAATGTGGTGAAGAAAGCTGAGGGTCCCCATATATCAAATGAATTAATGTCTGGGGGTTTAAAGGCTTGAAGATAAACAATTAGCCAACTAGCTGAGAAGCAACAACGTCCACATGGAAATAGCACACCAGCCTGTGTGATCGTGAGGTGTTGACAGGGGAAGAATGTCTGCAAATGCTTTGGGGGACACTGGGGGTTCTTTGGTAATATTCACCAGATAGACAATTATTGACCCTGGCTTCTGCTTGTATCCTGGGGACCCACGCTATGTGTTCATGTATGCTGAATCCAGGATTTCAAGGCACACAGCTTACTCCAGCGGCTACATCAGTGAGGTCTTATGTCAGAACTCCACATAGTGAATTGGACTCTACCTCAGGCACACCTGCAACTTTAACACGTAAGTCAGAAAATACTTAGGGTCCGAGGAAGAAGAAGACAGCTGTATCATTTTTGGTGAATGGTTGCTAGCAGGATAAATAAGACCTTGCTACATCAGCGCCCTATATGCTGTACTACGATTAGTATTTTTCCTGCAAACTGTCACAGTCACCCTGTTTTATTTTTTTTTTTTCATTTTAGGGTGTTTCACAGAGGTGCTAAGTCATTGAGTCTTGAAGTTATGGTATAGGTTTTTCTGGGTTTTGGTAAATGACACCCAGGATACATGAACCTATAGTGACTATAAATAGAACAAGGATTTAGAGGGGAGGAGTTGTTCAGGGGAAGACTATGTCAAGGAGTCCAAGAAGAAAAACTTTGAAGTATGTTTGAAAACTGATTATGGAAGCAAGGATACAATTCTGTTTGAGCTATGGAATGGCACGGTATTTTTATTAACTCCTGTGGCAGTCAACTAATTTGGTGTCAGTTTGAGGATTAAGAGTGTAGGGGTGGAGTCTAGCCTGTCAATCTGGAGAAAGTCAATGAGACCTCTGTGTGGGCATGGCCTTCTCCTGAGAATTCTGGGAAATGTGGTAGTTCCTTCTAGGAAGCAGGATAAACTCTCTCATTCACTTGGGTATGCTCCACTGACAAGACACATGAAAGTACCGTACTGCCCTGAGCTGGACAAGATATGTGGATGCAACCAGACCTCTGAAGCCAGAGAAGCCACAGAGAGATCCCTACCAGTGCTGAGATGATATGACCACCACTGACTTTGCACCCACTGGCCTGTGATCTTTCTGCATTCAGCACGATTGCATGTGTTTCATGAGTCTGAAGAGGATTTTATAGATTTCTGTTGAACATATGGGATAATATCGGACTTATGGACTTGATCCGAATTGGGCTGGAATGTTTTCTCAATGTTCAATTACTCTCGTATATAAACCTCTTTCTTATACACATATGTGTCTCCATGAATTTGTTTCCCTAGTCTACCCAGACTAACACAATTCCCCAATAATAATAAGTTAAAAGAACAATAACAACAACAAACATAGATCCATGAATGGGTTTGGGGATTACACTACATCCTAGCTCCAACTTAAAAGCAATCAGTTCTTACATCATGACCCTGCTCAATATTCACCCTCAGGAAGGGAAGACAGAGGTACTAAAGACAGGGTACTAAAGCAAAATGTGGCAAAGAAATTAGATGGTGCCCGGCTAACAGATAAAATAGCATCTGAGGTCTTAAAGGCTTGTCTCCAAACAAGTAGTCATATAAGTGAGATGTCAACTGTGTCCACATGGAAAACGTACACCACCATCAGTCACCGAAAGATTGTAAATCATATTGTTTGAAGCCAAAGGAGGAATTAGTATCAGAGCGTAAATTGTGAGAAGCTATGGATGACAATGGGAGCCCAAGATTCACTTATGGGATGTACATATCAAATAAGCCTCCAGTGAACTCTCTTTATCCACAGTCGAGGGATAGAAGGGAAATGATTAGTAAATTTGAGTGCATTAGAGAGTTGAGTACAGAAGATCAAAGACATAAATATGATTGAAGCAGTTGAAAATTTGTCAGCAGATCCCCCTAGCATACATCCTGGACCTGATCTGATTTCTAAAATGTTCTGTATGTTTGGTTTGTATTGCTTTGTTTTGTGTTTCTTTGTTCATATAAGAGTGCATCTCAGAAGTATTATGTCATTGGGGGTCATCCTCTTGAAGTTGTGTTACATGTTTTTCCATTTTTCAGTATCTGAAACCCAAGATTTATGAACCTATAGAGTCAGCAAGTAAAATAGGGTCACCACAGGATGGGAGTACAGTGGTGGGGGAGGAGAGTGATGGAGAAATGATGTCAAGGAGTCTAGTAGGAAAGAAAGAATGTTAGGAAGCTGACCGTGATAGCAATTGTACAATTCTGCTGGATGTGATTGAGCTATGGAATGATATGATATATGTATTAAATCCCAACTCATAATGATAAGAAATGACGAGTTCCATTGGGTCTCCTTGAACATCCTGTGAATTTCCTCACCTTTCTAATTAATGATTATAACTGGTATAACTACTCTGTCTTCTATGCATAGGTTACTTGTCTGGGAAACTTAACCACCTGGAAAGGGATTGGAATCTGAGAGGTGAAGAAAAGGGCTGGCAGAGAGCCTATACTAGAGTCCAGAGTTTTTATTCTCATGGGAAACCTCCTGGGATTAAAATAGCTTCGAAAGGGTTGCTTCTGCAACCCTGTTACATAAAGAAACAGACACTCGGTCACTGTTTCATGAAGAACTGAATGGTCAAGCCCAGACATGATCCCATCAAGTGTGTCAGGACCAGGTTTCCTCCCATGCTTAGTGTTAGAAGTATCAAACTGGGGTGGAGGTGGCGGGCAGAAGGTGTGAGTACAAACAGAACTGGTGACAGAAGTATGAAGTGACAGGTGACAGTCTGACATTAAAGGAGAAAATTAAAGGGCAGTCATTCATTAGAAATCACCAGTGCCATGCTCTGGAGAGTAAGCAAGGCTGTGTGCCACCAGAGCCCCTCCCCGCACTACACTGTGGGTGCATCATCATTGACATTCCTAATAATGACTGTGACATTTTAAAAATGCTAATTTCCATGCAGCACGTTCTATTTTAAAAAATCCAGAGTCGTGTGTGAGGCATTTGAGAAAGATTTCCATCAGAGACTTAGAAAAGATGTGATTTGCAAAATACCTGAGAGATTACCTCATCTTCCTCCAATTTTTTGAGGTGATAAAAAGCAGTCCCAAGTAGGGACTGTGCACTCCCGCAAAGTCAGCTGCCCAGAGAGGCAGAATGGAAAGGATACCTTTCATTGCCTCAACCTGTAACCACTGTTTTCCAGTTGCTATAGAACTTCACAGATAGGAATATTATTTTAGTATATTAAAATGACCCACGTTGAATAATTGGGCAATTCAATCAAGGTACATGTCAACTCTTGGGAATTTCCCCACAGTACACTATTCATCAACTAATCCTGACTAAGTCTTTTTGTTGCTCAAAAAGCAAACCAAGCCAAACGATTAGGATCTGGAGGTTGTTTCAAAGCAAGGGGGGAAGTATGGTGTAAGGAAACTCCATTCGCTGGACCTTCTCAAAGGGCAAGCAAGATTTTCCTGGACATAGAGCAGAGTAAAGTTTTGTACAGCATGCTGATCAGTCTTGATGTGGAAAGGTCATCTCCTTGTCTCAGAATTGAGAGATGGCATCCCTCAACCGGGAACACATGCCCCAGGGTTCCAGAATGAGGTGGAGAGGTCACCTGAAAGCTGTGTCGGTATTAAGAAAGGCAACAAGACTGTGTTGATTATGCAAAACATGGTGAGCTTAAAGCATGGGGCTCTGGGATCCTAGCTCGCATTTGCTAACCCTTTCATTTGACCAGGTTTGCTTAGAAGTCTGAGTTATTAAAAATCTAGCCAGTCCTGGAAAACCTAACTTGAAGGTTGAAGAAAATAAGGAAAATAACCCAGTGGTTCTTGAATAGCACTTGCTGGTAAAAGGATCAAGGATGTGTAACTTAGTATTTTCCAATAGTCACATAAGAAGTCAAAAGTAGTAGATGACATGGATTTTAAGGATGCATTTTATTTATCTCACTAGAGAAGAAAAGTGTCATTTCAGTTTGTAAATCATATCTTTTTATTTGTTTGTTTTGTTTTGTTTTTTATTTTTTTATTCTTTTCCAATCATTTTATTGAGGGCTCATACATCGTTTTTCACAATATATAAATAAGCATATTCATCAAGCACCCTCACATGTCCACTTCTATTATTGTTCTCCAATCGTTCACCTTTTCCCTTAAGCCTCTAGTATCGGCTTTTCCATTCCTTCCCCTCTTCTCCTGGCCTCTCCTCCCCTCCAACCCTCAATACTTTATACATTGTTACTGTTCTGTCATATCTACACTGCCTGACCTCTCCCCCAACCCACTCCTTTGATGTCCATCCTTCAAATAGCAGCTTGTGTATATATCCTTGCTGTTGGTTCCATCTTTCTACACCCCCTTCCCTCCACCCTTCCAGTATCTCCAGTCTAACCATTGGTCCGAAGGGGCCCATCCATCCTGGTTTCCCCATATCTCCAGCTCCCCACTATGCCAGTGTGACTTCTCCAGTCCATCTGGATTTGCAAGGTAGAGTTGGGTCCATGATGGTTGGGGGACGGGAAGGAAGGCTTCAG